>LR139248.1:0-10885 GCA_900659605.1 Tisbe holothuriae | reverse complement strand
TGTAGATGATGCCTTAAGAAAAGGAGAGGAGTGAGAAATGCACTTTCATTAATACGAGAAATGCATGCATACCAAAACGACTGGTATGCGGCGCATACCGTTAGAGAGACGAATCTCGGCGGGATATGCAATATTGGCGGATATCGTTTTTGCGCATTATAAATATTCCGTATTCAACTGATCTTGCCTTTCCGATCGCTTCGGGGTCTTCTAAGGGTTTAGGCGCCAAAGTGGTCGAAGAACCAGTAATGTTAGGAGGAACATTGGCATATAGTGGTGGACTACGGTAAAATCAGACTATTATTATATGAACCTGAAATTCGAGAAGAGACATTCAGTACAAGTTTCTTCAGACTATACTAGTATTCGACGCCATATAAATGTGATCTTATAGTTTTGCAATAATCAAAGATAAAAGTTATGAGAGTTTTACAGTCCATGATTTTACAGTAACAACATATTAACATGATTGTGGCTTTAGACGCTTTACCAGAAATGGTTTGCCTAACATATTTGCAAATTCAGTTCTAAATGGAATACTTTAGTTGACAACTTTTGTACAATTTGGTTTCCCTGAAAGGGAAACGAGAGAGCAGCACTGATATCTATATATTTGCTGCTTATACGTCTTTGCTCCACTTGCGTGTCTCCTTCTAGAGGTTAAATGATACAAATAGAGGCCAAGCAAAGTATTCCACTTTAGTATTTAAACTACCTCTTCAGCGTCTCTGCCATGTTCTTCTTCCTCATTTTCCTACAGCTGTCAATCTCTGCTTCCATCTCATTATGTTTATCTGCCAATAGCTTCACCTTGCCAATCATGGAGTCGATATTGGAAGAGAATTTGGAGAGGAGATCGCGGAGAGAGTTGCTTTGACGCTGGCTGGAAACTACATTTAAGGGGGTTAAATCAACCATCCAAATGATAAGAGTTCTCTAATCAAAATTGCAACTATCTAGAAGAGCCAAAGAAGACTTTAACATATGTATTCTTGCTCTGTACTGACACTATAAAAGTACTTATAAGGGCAAGGACTCTTTCAGGAACTGGAACAAACGTATTTGGCACATTTGGCTTCTTATCATTTGGACAGCCGAAATGGGTTCATTAACATGTTGATTATATCATTTATCGTATGAATGAGATCTAGCGATGATTCCTAAAGGTTAAAATAGAAGTAAATGTGCAATGAGTCCTAAGGGTATAATTTTACAAATATAGAAGGAAATGTATCATAAGATTGTGCGTTCTTCAATGAATAGCAGCAACAGTTACTGTCTATAATGAGCTCAGACTCAGACACTAGATTCGCTTGATAAGTTTCTCAAGTAGCTAGTTAACGTATTAAATCACCCAATTAAAGTACAGTTGCACTAAACATGTTTTATCAAATGTCTTGCACACATTTTTGGGCTTACCCAGTTCAGCATACTTCACATGAGCAATCTTCTCCACCAGCCTCTTATTCTGCAATTCCAGCTCCTCCTTTTGATGCTGTAGAATCAACACCTAACCAAGCATTGGGAAATTACATTTATTTTACACGAATTACAATTACATTTGTTTGGAAAAGTCAAGAATGACGTAGTTCTAGGAATTACAATAACATAGAATTACGTCTAAAATTACATCTACAATTACATATTTTGTGAAAATATCAAGCATTACTTTTAAAATGTAATTCTTCCCAACACCTGAGTAAGCATTGGGAAATTACATTTACTTTATATGAATTACAATTACATTTGTTTTAAAAAGTCATGAATTACGTAATTCTAGGAGTTGCAATGTCATAGAATTACACCTAAATTACCTCTAGAATTACATTTTTCATGAAAATTTCAAGAATTACTTTTCAAATGTAATTCTTCCCAATACCTGACTATACTGAACACAGACAATTCCATGCCGGTTGTTATAATTGTTATTGTTTCCAGTACCATTGGAGGATCTTGATTGGAGTGGCAGTTTTGAGCCGAGGAGGTGAGTCTCGTTAGAGAGCCTTTTAAGAGAAGTAATTATATTTTTTAAGCCTTAAAAAGCACTTGAAAAGACTGTTTGACTAAATGCATATAATAGACAATAATATTTATTCTTACCATTGCATTGGCAGCTATACTTTTTGTAATATTTATAGAAATGCTTGAGTTTACTTTCCGTTTAAAATGCATAGAGTTATTCAGAAAATATGTTGTGGTATTCATTGTTCAAAGATTATATCCTTGTGGCAAATACAATTAATTACATTAATACAAAGAAATGCAACCTTTTATTTGCAGCACATCAGAGTAAAATGTAGGTTAAGCAAACTCCCAGATTAGGAAGCTGCACACATTGCCCCTGAAAGGCTTTATGCATGGCTTTGCGAAATTAGCCCAAGGCAAATTGGATAAAAAGCCAATAACCATCCATGGAAGGCCTTACTAAATATTCAAATACAGTTGCGTTTCTTTCTTTGGGCAGCCAATTTATATCAGATGCAGTTTGGTCTGGCTTTACGTTTCAAACATACACAGACTTGCCAATGAATAATTTTGAGTACCTAGTTCGAACAGCACAATTTGTATTGTATAAAAATGAGCTTTGCCGCTTATTATAATATTCAAACAGACACAAACTTTTCAATGGTATTATGTGAGTTGATACTTCATAACTTTCTAGAATATTCTACTAAATATAAACGAAAAATATACAATTTGATGCACAATGTAAAGTGTTTGAGCCATTTGTACCAATATGTAATAATTGAAGTAGTAAATATGATAAATTTTTCGCACGCATCTAATTCCCCGGTATTAGTATTTTTATGAGAGGACTCTTTTATGCCACATCAAAAAGGTATTACATATTATTATGCAAATCATTTACGGTTGGGCCACAGGGGTTTGCGAAAAGCCTTCTCTTTTATGACTTATATACGGCATAAATGCATTTTTCATCTACCCCTAATGTTCTAGATGAGACTGGGTTCTGAATTTCATCCTTACTACCTCTTAAAATGGCAAAAATGGGATTAATATAATAATGGACCTATGTCATACGTATTATTTATGAATATTAAAACATCTAATAATATTAATAAGTATTGCTTTGTAAAGTAGGCTTTACTGTATAGCCTTCAAAACTGGCTTTCTTCACTGAGGCGAGAATAAAAACGCGAAGCCCGTATGAAATATGTTTTAATTTAATCTGGGAGCCTTGATCTTTTTTGCCTTTTATGGTTTAAGTAAGGAGAAAAGAGTGGCCCCATCTCTAATATATTTTCATTTATAAAAACCATAATTTTGGCCCTTGGCTGATACCTAGGATATAATTATATGGTCATTTTAGGAGAGGAAAGTTCATACTTTCATTTCATAAAAAGTCACCCAAACAGAATTAATTTAAAAGTGTATTTTAAGTTATTCTCTTTGATAGAAACAACAAACACATATCTCATGAAAGTTATGTTTGCGGAAAAGCTACTATACACAAACTAATACAGATCAAATACACTCCAGTGCAAAACATGAACATTATCATTTAATTATAGACCCATATTTTTAAAACGAGTATGCAATACTGAGCTTGTATAACAAAACTATTCAGAAATTCCAGGAAAACATACGGAAGAGAACTCGGCTGTCCAAATGATGAGAATTCTCTAGCCAAAATTACAAGTCTTTCAAAGAGCCAACAAAGACTTTTAACACATGTTTTATGTTCTGTACTGATACTATAAACGTAACATAAGAGCTTAAGGACTCTTTTTATTGCTTGTTTCAAGCTCTTTATAGAATAAGAACATATATATTTGGCACCTTGCTTCTTATCATTTGGACAGCCGAACTACATTATGAAAGAAAGAGATGAAAGCCAAACTCACAATGAGAGAGAAGTTCTATTCATAAGAGAGAAGAAGAAGAAGAAGCAGAGAGAAAACTTTTCATGAATTTTGATTAAGGTCGCAGCAAGGAGTCTCATAAATGAACAAAAGTCATCATAGCAGTAGTAGAAATGAATGCAAGCTTTAAAGCTTTACCACGATTACTTTTGTTGGAAATACAGATACGATAATTGAAATATTTTGGATATTAATCCAGTGTGCCTAATGTGACGTGCGGTGTAATAGACGAGTGTCATTAAAACCCGACTCTCTCTCTCTCTCTTTCCTCTCTCTTCCTCTCTCTCTCTCTCTCTTCCTCTCTCCTGGGACTAAAGAATGAGTAGAGAGAAATGAAGATAAAAAGGAGTAGGTGACACATAAAAGACTATTTTTCTGCAAATTCACGCAATTTTATTATTGCGAATTTTAAGATAATTGACGAGCACATATGTTGAAATCTTTAACTTGTAAGTTATGAAGTACCATACAGTTTAAAGATGTAATGAATTTATGCAATAGCTGTAAGGAACTTATAATAATACATCTATTAATCCAAGCATGGGGAATATGTGCAAGAAATTTCATACGTAGAGAGTACGTGTAGATATGACACATTTAGCCATTTTTCCAATTCCAAGAATCCTGAGCTTCCCTTTTATTCTGCACAAATTGTCGCAGTTTTTAGATATTTTGAATGGGACCGTCCTACTATTGCAGTCTCTTTGGTTCCTTTTTACGACAGATTCCGGGGAGCATGTATTTTTATAAATACATTTTAGTTGGATATGTTCTCCAGATATTTTGCAAATGTACCTTTCTCCATTGCACAATAATTGTGCCATAACCACATTTCGGCTGTCCAAATGATAAGAGTCCTCTAGACAATTTTTTTAACAAATGATAAGAGTCTTCCAGACATTTTTAACTCTTTAGAAATGCCAATGATGCCTCTTAACGTATGTTTTATGCTTTTTACTGATACAATAAGAGTACATAAGAGGTAGTCGACTCTCCTTAAATGCTTATTTCAAGTATTTTATATAATTGGAACAAACCATGTTGGCACCATTTGCTTCTTATCATTTGGACAGCTAATTTTATAAACTTTTGCAATGTTTTCTTCCCAGCCATTTGCTTGACAGTGACACATCCTTCTAGTTTCAAAAATGTGCTTTGCAAAGATTTCTTGTGGTGTTCCCATATAATCGAAAGCAAACTCGGATGGGGTCAGTCACTCAAGGGTAGTTTATGGACAAAGTTTTGCAACGTCAGGTGAAATGTGGTGGGAAAAGAAAGGGCTTGAAAGTAAGAGTGGGAATCAGCAATGAAATTGGAGAGAAAGTAGATGCGAAAGGTATTGGCTAACATTTGTTAGAAGTGAAAAGAAAGTTGATTTAAATAGCTCAGATATTGTGCTGTTTGTGCAGCCACTACCATATAATTGATTCAATGTATACAGAGCGTTTTGTAGTGTCCTAAAGTATTGGCCCAATACTGGTCTAAAATGTGCCATTTTTGAAATGCTTATGAAGTAAAAAAAGTGCAGGGCTGATGTGGTACTTTTATATAAGGATGTGCAAAAATGCATGTTTAAGGCCAGTTTCAGGCCAATACTTTAGGACACTATATAAAAACACCCTGTATTATGTTTCCATTCCTATCTAAACTGTTTTAATTCATTGTCCATGACCATAAAACTTTGCAAATATATGTTCTTTCTTGGCAAGCAACATTGTGTTCGTCTCGTACTCGCCTTCCAAGAAAATATCCCTGCTCGCATTACCTTTGCATTGAGTAGAAATTACTTGAAAAAGTAATTTCAGGTCCTAGTACTTTAGTTACATAGAGTAGTAGTATCCCAGGTTCAAATAGTAATAGTGCTCACAAAAGCATATTGTAACTCAGTATAATGTTAACTGTCAAAGTACTGTAAAAAGTTTTTAAACGCTATTAACGTTTGTTTGTTAAAAAGCACTTTCAAATGATTTAAAATAATAACTAAGTCGGCTGTCCAAATGATAAGAGTTCTCTGGCCAAATTTTTAACTTTACTAGAGAGCCAAAGACACATTTAAGGCTATGTTATACTGTCTGTACTGAAACTATACAAAGTACAAGAGTAACTGTTGTTACAAACTCTCTTTAGAGCGAGTTTCAAGCATTATACTGGTGTATAATAACCACATTTAGAACTATTTGCTTATTATCATTTGGACATCCGAAGTATTCTTTTGAATGTAACTGAGTAATACCTTTGCATGGACTGCTTCAATCCCTGCGTGTTCACTGCCAAAGCCTCCATCTCAGCCTCAGCTCTGCTATTGGTCAATGATCTGAGATCTGAGATCTGCCTCTGGATGGAGCTGAAGATCATGCTGAGCATTTCAGGGTTGACACCGGGGGAGCGGTTCAGTTTGAGGTTGGAGAGTAGGGATGACAGGGTCTTGTTGCCGCTTTCTGTGTAAATTTGTTAAATCCCATTAGAGAGCTCCTACACGGGATAGAAATGAGGAAATATTTTGGTGAATATACCAAAAAAACTCCTATTTCCGTCTTGCCATTAGAGGAAAAGAAGAAGTTTTTTGGTGATTTTTCCGTTTTTCTTCCTCCTGACACAGACTCACGCCTTGTTAGCTGAAGCAGTTTTTCGATTTATTAACCAAAAACCTTCCTCATTCCTTCCAGTGTAGGAGCTCTATTACTGTTTCAACTGACTAATTCTTAGGCGGTTTTATTCTTTGGTAAAAAATAAAAACTTTGAATGATGTAGTTTTTTATCATAAAATGTAATGGCGCTCTGACATTTTACTTAAATCTTCAATCAAATTTAGTTTTATAATTACTGGAAGTTTTGTTTAGCTGGCTTTAATCTTATTTCCAGTGAAGTTAACCCTTTAACCCTATTACCTTTTAGTAAGTTTTACCTAAACATACCTTGAGTATAATTCGAGTTTCCTTGTAATTGTTCAAGTAACCAATGCATAATCCCATAGATATCTCGGCTGGCATTCCTTTCAAATAAGGTCAGCTGATGTGCCAAAGCTGACTTCTCTACGGTGAGGTTAGCGTTTTCCAAGACGAGGTTAGCGAGTGCGATTTTCATGGATTGAATTGTCGTCTAAAATGGTTATATTTACATCAAACAGGTTTAAAAATATATTTGTAATATCCGTTGTAATGCACAATTGGCAATAAAAGACGCTTAGAGACCTCCCAGACTGGCAATGTTTCGTATTTCTGCCGAGGAAATTTCTGGGACTTAAAAAAAATTTCATGGTAATTAGTCCCAGAAATTGAGAAATGAGAAAAATTGCTTGGCAGAAATGAAAAAGTTGCTAGTCTGGGAGGTCTCTTAAGGACATTTTAATGTCCCCTTAACCCTTAACTGGTCTTTTATGAAAAAAATATACAAGGCATATTGAAATATGCTAAAATGATATCGTCATCCATGTTTTTGTACAGTTATACATCATAATACATGTATCTGTGATCCTATGACACGCACAATGCTTTTTTGTCATATACCCTCCGTTAGGCCTCACAGCTCAGCTGTCCAAATGATAAGGAGCAAATGGTGCCAAAATTGTTTGTTCTAATTATATAAAGAGCTTGAAATAAACATTCAAAAGAATTCTTAAGCACTTATGTACATTTATAGTATCAGTACAGAGCATAAAGCTTACGTTAAAAGGTTGTGTTGGCCTTTCTGAAGAGTTACAATTAGGTCTAGATGAATCTTATCATTTGGACAGCTGTACTTCTAATTCCCCGACACGTTTCTGCTGCAGAATGAAGATAAAAAAGAAAATAGAAAGAGGCAAAGGCAAACCTAATTAACATGCCAACAATGTACAGTGAGATGCCAGGGTGTAGCTTTGTACAATGTATATTAAAAGACAGATAAAATATCAAATAGGCATTTTATGTCCTCATTTAATTATCACTTTAGAACTTTCCTTATGCAGTAAAATGTAAAAGTTAGAGTGGTAAATGTTATTTGGTGTCTTATCACAGTATTAGATCAGTTTAAATATGAAAATTAATATTGTGTTAATGTCTGTTTTCAGTATTTAATAACCACCCTGTAAATACAATTTGTCGCCTCAACATCACTCGCTATTGTAGCATGATACAGACTAAGAACACACATATAGGAAGACTTATTAAATGTTGCTGTCTATAAACATGCTGGTTTACAAACTACATCCATAGATATTGTTGATCTGTGTCATGAGCTAAAATGACCAATATTTAATATACCACCCTGTAAATACAATTTGTCGCCTCAACATCACTAACTATTGTAGCATGATACAGACTAAGAACACACATATTGGAAGACTTATTAAATGTTGCTGTCTATAAACATGCTGGTTTACAAACTACATCCATAGATCTTGTTGATCTGTGTCATGAGCTAAAATGACCAATATTTAATATACCACTCTGTAAACACAATTTATCGCCTCAACATCACTTGCTATTGTAGCATGATACAGACTAAGAACACACGTATCTGAAGACTTATTAAAACGTAGGGGTCTCTAAATAAGCTTGTTTACAAACTACATCCATAGATCTTGTTAATCCGTGTGTAATATTGTGAGCTTCTGCTAAAGCGATGAGGTCCCCGTTTCTATGGAAACCGAGATACCCTAGGTTTAAGTGGATATTATTAAGAATCTCCAAAGCTGAGGAAAAACTTTTGCAACAAGTGCCAGTGACTAGAAGAGAGACTTGGGATATTGTGAAAATGGAAAATATAAAATTTGATCATTAGTTGATAAACTTGATAACGTTGAACATTGTCAATAGAGTAGTTCATTAGCACTAATTGTTAGTTCAAAATCAAGTATCCTATAAGCGCCGCAAAGGTCCTTTCAGCTGGGTCCTTACAGTGGCGACCAAGATAGTATAAACAGAGGTACGTCGGAGTAGCACTTGAAGAAGGGGACAGGATTTCGCATTTGGACGGCAGAACTAGACGAAAAGATAGAAAGAACCAGCAGCTGCCTGTTATACACAATTTATGCTGGGTTTGTAATTCCTAGGTACTGGGTAAACGTATCAAAAGACTTATTTCCAATCATTTGTGTGTGTACTCAATAAACACCAAAAGTGTGTTGATATTTAAAACAAAAACTAACACATCCAGCTGTCTTGTTCTTCTGCTATCCAATCTATTTCTGCTGCCGGACTGAGGGTTTTTGAAGCCCACTCCTCAGCCAACGCTCCTAGGGTTAACACATCATTTATGTTGACATATCACGAAGTTTAACAGACCAAAACTTGTTCTGAAAACAGTATAGTACTGCGACTTAAAACTCATTTGATTTAGTACTTTTTATTATAAATTACTGTAACATTCCTACTTTTCTGCTAAATGTATTTACATTAAATTGTTCGAATATGAACATATTTTTGGTACAAAGTGCAGTATCATACATATCAACCCTTGGCTGCTTATGATTGGCGGTTAACGTGGCTCATGCAGAATGACTTTTGATTGGTTCACTTGGTCACATGACACTAGAATGGCTGGTGATTGGCTGAATTGGCTCACGTAGAAAGGGTCTGTGATTGGCCAATCTGGCTCACACAGAAGCATTGAGTTGCTGTAATACTATAGTACTGCAATGACTCAGAACACGGGTAGGTTGGTAGTGATACTCGATACTCGATAGGCTATTATGACCAATATTAGTCTGAATAGGTTGAAAATAAATATGGTAGTAAACTCGCATCAGGGCATTCAGAATATGTCAAAATTATTTTTCTCTTGTGGCTATGAGAAAAGTTACAGGGGGTGTCCGACTCCAAGGCGAGATACTCGATACTCGGGAGGCCATTTTTGATACTCGGAAGAACTTTATGGCCAATATTGGCCTGGAAAAATGGAATTATCTATAGATTCAGGACTTGTAACCAACACTCCAACTTCTTTGCTTGCAACACCTGAAATAATTATCACTCAACTTCGTACTGCAAAAGACCCCAAAAGTTCTTGGGTTGACCGTCTAGTCAGGATCGATACTTGAGTGCAAAATATGGATACTAGGAAATGACAAAACCGGCCAATTTGGGGTGAGATAAAAAAATGGAAAAAGTTAACAGATATATAAAAATCTAATTATACCAAAATTTGATGTTGGGGGAAAATGTTATAATGTAGTACGTATAATATAATTTTACTTTAGAGAGCTCCTACACCGGAATTAACGCAGGAAACATATCCAGAAATATTTCCTGCAATAATGTCATGCCTGTATCAATGGATTTCACTACAAATGTAGTCTCAAATTTCGTGCTGTATCTAATCACAGATTACTGTACCAGAGACTTTTCCTTAAATTAATATTATTTTACCATTAACACCTTCTGTTTACTTTGTATTACGTTATTACAGTAAGGTCTAGATTGCAATGATATTAATTATTGTTATTTATTTTTTTCCGATTCTTTCTACAATAATATTTTTTGGTCATCAATGTAGTGCCAAAATTATTGTAGTAATGGCAAACTTACTTCAATGGGTAATTATGTTAAGTAATTATACCTACCTTGCAAAAAATTAACCTATGCATGTATAATATTAAAACCTATTATAGAATACATACACTACTTTTTGTTTGTAAATTACGGCATTTAGGAGCCTTCCAGACAGGTATTTTTCTCGTCTTTTTTGCTGTTTCTGCCATGTCTTATTTTTCATTTCTGCCAAGCATATTTTGGGACATAGATTAATTTTCATTTTTGCACTCACTCACCAGCAAGCTAGGCAAGGAAAATATTCTAAGTACCAGGAAAAAAAGACAGCAGAAAAAGATAGGAAAATGCCTGTCTGGGAGGCTTCTAAGTGTGTAAATATTTTTTTTTGCATTTCAACGGTATATTGTTGATACCACTTTTGTACATAATGCATGCTCCAATAGGCATCCCACCTGGAAGTGCGACAATCGCAACCATCCGGGTTGGCCAGTCATGAATCATTGGGATCTTCAATTTGTCAATCATCATTAC
>LR139245.1:5570-15849 GCA_900659605.1 Tisbe holothuriae | reverse complement strand
CAGCGTATCGTCTGGTTCCCCGAGGAGAAAGACAAGGAACTTTGTCTGGTGAAAGGAAAAACAGAGGTAAGAACTATTGACATGTCAAGGAAAGCTACAATAATAAAGATTCTAGCCTTCCTTGGACATGTATTGATAGTCTCAATACATCATTGTGCTAATTAAAGCCTATTTAGTAGTAGAACCACACCCAACCCTTGAAACAATGAATGCACTTTTGCACTGATTATTAGAAACGATTCTTGTTTTGACAACGGAACCGAGCGGACGTGTTGAGCTAAAAGAAAAACTTGACAAAACTGTAAAACAAAAGTGCTTATATCAGAGCAGAGGTGGCCCATCCGGACAAACCGACGGCAAAGTAGTGATCACGGGACCTCAGCGGACCCAACGACACCACCCACGAGCTGAACAGCGACGGACACGCCCCGCCACGCCCCTGTGTCCCAGGACGATAGGGTCGAGGTTGCGTCAAATCTTGACGGCCAAAAGTTCCGCAATCGAGCCGACAAGCAAAGTAGCGCTGAGAGCTGAGACCAAAGCTGAGGCTGAGGCTGTTAAGGCAGCGCAGCAATCAACAACAACAACAACGCAGCAACGTGGAGAAGAAGGGACGGCAACAAGGCAAAGACGGCGAGACGGACCGGACTTGTTATGGCATCGTATGCGACAGTCTGCAGGGGAGCGCGAGGAGGCGGCGGCGTCACGAGCGCCATGAGCAAGGAGAGCAGGGACGGTACCGACTGGAGGACGGTCGGGAGCAACGGCAGGTGCGGCTCCAAGAGGAGCAAGACGGTGCGCGGACTCACAAGGCAAGGCATGCACTTACTCGACGTGAGCCGAGTCTGGACGAAGGAGAGGGCGCTTCTTAAGGAAGCAAAGGCCAAAGCCAAGGAAGCGGCTGCCCAGAGGGCAAGGACGAGGAATGCTGTTCTCATGAACGCGGAGCAGTACTGTGACCATGATGCATCGATCATCCAGGTTGACGGGGCCGATAGCCCGTCGGAGGACGAGAGCGAGACGGGTGTCAATTTGACAGCAAAGGAGAAGTATGAGCTGGAAAGGAAGGACCAGTTGACTCTCATGCGGAAGCAGGAACTGGAGGCGAAGCTCAACGTAGACAACGACAAGCTGTCCAGGGAGAGGAAGAAGCTGGAGCTGGCATCAACGAGCGGGCCTACACCAAGGGAGACATTCAAGCCAAGAACCAACAAACCGAAGAACCAAAAGCAGTACCGGCCCGTCCGGAACTTCACGCCGGCCCCAATGGGCACACCATCGTCAACGACCACGAGAGCGACAACTGAGGATCAGGCGTCACCCTCCGCCAAGGAGGGCTTGTCCGTGAACGAGACACTGGAAGAGAGCGAAATGGACAAGTCACTACTACTGTACAACACAAGTGCCAGGGCGAGAGAGTCGCCCAGGAAGAGGATGGGACGACTCAGGGCAGCACTTCGTGCATTGGAAGAAGAGACCGAGATGAACGCAGCAGCCTCCCAGGTCCTACCTGGGCTCAACAGTCAGAACGTCTCAAACAATCGGGAACGGATGCGAGGCAACTCAACAACAAGTAGCAACGCTGCATCCCTGCAGATTACTTCCACACCGGCTAAGGACAACTCATCGGCGGCCTTCCTCTCCGCCACAAGCACCGACCCAACTATGATCGGAGCACCGCCAGCGGAGCTGCAGCCAGGTCAACTGCAGCCAGTACCTAGCACCAGCGGTGCGAGCACGTTCGACAGCGTGGGCAAGAAGCCGATCGACAACAAGACCATGCACGACACACGGAAGCGAAAGCGAGGGTCGGACGAGACAAGCGACCCTAAGAGAAAGAGCTATGCCACAACCAGAAGAACCGTGTACTGGTACTACATCAAACGAGCAGATAACAAACAATGCTCCAAGAAAGACTGGAATGATGTCTCTGCCTGGCTGACAACATGTGGCATGAAGCACAAGTTTGGCTTGGTCGGAACGTTCCTCGAACCAAACGGCTGGCTGAAAACTGGTGTCTATGAACTCTCTAATGCTGTGGCGATCGGAGCCGAGATGCGCTCGAATGCAATCGAGGACGTCATGTATCACATGACGCGCGTGCCGGGGAAGGCGGTGAGCTGCAAGTTGGCTCTGCGCAGCGGAGTCCCCAACCACTTCAGTGCTGAGTACCTAATGGAGACAGTTATTCAGATGAATGGGCTGCCGGGCAAAGCGACTGGAATCGAGATCTACAAAGCCAAATCGGGCACGGACTTCTCCGAGAAGCTAAAGTTCAATCCGGACGAGACAATGCTGGCCCGTCTGCGCGAGCTGGCCAAGCGGGGCGAGAACCTCTTCATTGCGGCTACATCATCAAGGATCCGGCTGGACGATCCATCGCTGAGGGACCAGGACAATAACTGAGAGAAAAACTGAAACTTTTAACTTTTAAACATTGTCGTAATTGCAATTTATGAAAAGGAAGAGGATGAACGTATATTCCAATGAAATTTGTAAATTATCCGATTCAAGATGAAACTAACGACGTTTTTAATGATAATAATACAAGCATTTACACTATTACTAACACTGAAGCCGCACCCGACCAAGGTTGGATGCGCAAGCCACATAAGAGACTAAATTGCGCCTTATTCGACGGAAAGTTCTTATTCGTATTTGACGGTTTTAATCACAAAACGTGCGTAAGATGACTACCGATAAACTAAATTTTATACAGATTAACTGTAGGAAATCACTCAGGGCTCTAGATGCACTCGAACTCAGGTCGCAAGGGGTAAAGAACTGTATAATGCTGCTTACCGAACCAAACTTGAACAAGGACAAGACTGCTAGGTCAATCAAAGGGTTCACAAAATTCTCTATGGAAGGCGCTCGTGCTGCGGTACTGGTTGACTCTTCCCTTAAAGCAAAAGCCATATCATGTATCAATGACAAGGACAGCATCTCGTGTTTGATTGAAACAGTGGAAGGGGCCGTCATGGTCTCCTCTATATACTGCGATATAACGAAAAACAACTTCGATAAAATAAGCAGAGTAAGCGAATACGCTGAGACAAATTCGCTAAAACTAATCATAGGAACAGATAGCAACGCACACTCTACACTTTGGGGCCAAAAGCAGAATGCAAGGGGCACATCCCTGGAAACAATAATAGCGGGTAACTCGTTGAGAGTGGAAAATGAACCGTACTCAATCCCAACATTTAGGAGCGAACAGGGCAGCGAGACCCACATTGACATCACTATGGTCAATCAGCATGCGGACAACACAGTAGGCTGGAAGGTAACAGAATTCGATGAGTCGGACCATAATCTGATCAGCTTCAGCTATCAGATCAGGCCAGTTAAAAGACAAGTTAGAGACTGGGGTAGACTGCCATGGTACAAAGCAAGACAAACAGTGGATGACCTGCTTCCAAATTTGGAAGAGAACGCGGACGCATTGTCATTAACGGTTGTAGTCGAATCTCTCGTAAATACGCTTACGGTCGTCCACGATGACCTCTGCCCAGTTAAGGATGCGAACAGACAGAAGGTCGATGAATGGTGGAAAAGGGACGATATCAAACCAGGAATTGCACGCAAAAAGAGGCTCCTAAATAGGTACCGCAACAATAAAACTGACGCAAACAGATTAGCATATAGAGAAGCCTGCAACGACTCAGATAAAAATGTCAGAGACTACAAGGAGCAAAAGCGAAGGCAAGACCTTGATGACCTTAAATCAATCCCCGATCTAGTAAGACTGCTCAAAAGACAGGGACCCCAGCCTAGCATTGAAATTATAAATGACACTCCAGAGAACACACTAAATGCTCTTATGGACAGACACTGCCCAGACTCAGTCCCGGTGGAAGCAGAAGACGAAGTTATGCCTGACACCGTAATTAACATCAACTCACTGACGGGTAAACATACACATATCAACAAGGGTACTGTACATAAAGCTTTCAAGCTATTCAAAAAGCATAAAACAGCAGGACCCGATAAAATAGCTCCGATCATATTGCAAAACCTATCCGAGAAGACTCTTGAATTAATTGTAACGGTCTACAAGCTGGTAATAGAGCTAAAATACACTCCAAAAATATGGCGCGACTCAGAAACAATCTTCATCCCTAAACCAGGGAAAGATTTGTACGACACAGTGGAATCTTTCAGGCCAATAACACTCTCAAACTACCTTCTTAAAGGGTTTGAACGAGTAGAGCTTTGGCATCTAGAACGGACACACTTTGCTGATAAACCTATGAGTAATCTGCAATTTGCCTTTCGGAAAGGCAGATCGACAGAAACTGCAATAACACGAGTGGTCAGTAAAATAGAACAAGCATTTGACAAAGGAGAGCAAGGTATTGGTGTCTTCCTCGATATCAAAGGAGCCTTTGACCGATTGGACCATAAGGCGGCAATTAGAGCACTCAAAAACAGAGGCGTACCGTTGAGCTTTGTCGGATGGTATGAGCACTATCTCTTGAACAGGGTAACCACAGCGTCACTGGCAGGAACAAGCATAACCCGGAGGCTAAAGAGAGGTACTCCCCAAGGGGGGGTCCTTTCACCAGTCATCTGGAACATCGTATTTGAAGAGGCACTAAGGAGAATATCAGATAGAGCTTTTGTGACAGGTTTTGCGGATGACGGTCTCATACTAGTAACGGGTAGGAGGCCTGAAATATGCAGAAGAGAAGCTCAAGAGGCGGTAGAAATAGCCCTAAAATGGGGACGAGAAAATGGTCTTGAATTCAACGCTGGGAAAACAGAGGTGGTGCACTTCAAACGCAAAAAGATACGGAAACCTGCACGCATTCTAATAGACGGAGAGCGGATTAACTACTCGCAATCAGCCAAGTACTTGGGGGTTACTCTTACAAGTAACTTGTGCTGGACAGACCACATAAAGAAAATGGCAGCAAAGGCAAAACGCACGATATTTGCTGCACAGCATCTGGTTAGCAGGAAGTACGGTGTAAGACCCGACCTAATGCATTGGATCTGGAATAGCACAGTATCTACAATCATGCTTTATGGCTGCCACACGTGGGCCATGACCATCACAAAAACCCAGAAACGCTTACTAAATAACATTAGTAACCTGGCCCTGCACACTATAGCACATTGCCACAAAGGTACACCCCTCGCAGGAATGCAGCTAATCCTGCACATCGAACCCCTACACCTCAGAGCTGAAGAGAGTGCACTGGCAGCTTTTGATCGCCTCCTTATTCACTGGAACGAGGAAGACCTGCTACAATTACCTCGTAATGGCCACCTTAGAATGATTATGACAATTAGAAACCAAACAGCTGGGAACGACCCTACAGACTACCAGGTAACAACAAATCGACCTGGAAGAACAGCTTTGTATGAACGAGAAGCGCAGGACAAGGAGCTGGGAGGCATCAATGTGTATACGGATGGTAGCAAGATAGACCATAAGGTGGGGGCTGCTTATACCATCACCGAAAATGGTCAGGAAATAACGTTTGGCCTACATCAATTGAACACGGAAGCAACAGTTTATCAAGCTGAACTAGTTGCCCTTGAAATGGCGGCAACTCGATTGATCGAGCTGGGCATTACGGGCAAGATCAACATCCACACTGACAGCCTTGCATCAATCAAAGCACTAAAATCGCACACACTCACCTCTCAACAAGCCAGTAGAACGCGCTCGGCATTAGACAAGCTTGCACGACCACGTAGGGCAAGACTGAGAGTCTACTGGATTAAAGCACATGTCGGTCATACATTCAACGAAAGGGCAGACGAACTGGCAAAGAGGGCAACTCTCGAAGGGATTCCTCATGAGGTCAACATAAGCAGGCAGGTCAACAAGAGCAAATACAGAGAGAGACTACTGAAGAGATGGGATGAGGAATGGGCCAGTAAACCAAACGAATACAAACGCACAAGGGTATGGCTGCCAAAACGAGACCCTGGGGTCTCGGGCAGACTCCTAGCTCTTGGCAGGGGTCACCTGGGTGCGTGTATTCAGTGGATTACAGGCTTCTGCAACCTACAACGACACAAGCATAAAAAGAACCCTCAAGTAAACGATGCCTGCAGACTGTGCAAAGAGGGCATAGAGACTCCTGAACACCTAAGCTTTTACTGCCCCAGGCTGCTGGGTAGACGATTACAATGCTTTCAAACACATATCGGTCTGATCACATGGACAGTGAAGGGACTCGTAAAATTCATCACAGAGGCAACAATAACAAACCTATTGACAGATGAACAAGATTATAAAAATATGTAAAATGTACATAAATGTAGAAGACAAGCGGTTTTGGTGTTAAAATTGAAGTTTCAGATGTGATTTCATGCCCAAAGGACCTGGTCCTAGGCCATGTCATTGTATATTAACGTGTATAATGAATGAAATAAAAGAAAGAAAGAAAGATCTTGTTCCTGTCGACAGAATGGATGAAAATCATGAATAAAAGTTAATATTAGATCCCAAATTGCTCATAATTATATATAATATAATAATAATTATATCTAAAAGTATTTTATCGTTTGGTACTCAAATTGTACTTGATATGAACAGATTAACATAAAGTAAATTATAATTACCGACAATAATAATACCGCAACATTACACCATTCAGTCACCAAACCTAACCGAGAAGATCGTGCATTTTCCCAAGAAATTATAACAGGCCTGTGTATGATTACAACTGCAGCTCAGAGTTTGTTTCTTATAATTTTAGACAGTTTCCGGTCAAACTAATTCTACTAATATTTTGAGCAACCGGTTAATCTTGTTAGCTTTTTTTAATCACACTGATTATTCGAATATAAGAGTTCAGCGTAAAATATAAAAAATATAAACTGGAAATATTTGTTAAATTGGGATCTAAAGTATTTTTCGGGCTCTACATTAATATAATATTTTCGCCTATTAAATGGCAAAGAAAATGATCTTATTATAGGATTACACAATAATACTTCAAGTAATGTTCAGATCTTTATGTTCCCTTTTTATATCCAAAAATGAATTGCCAAAAATCCGAACTAAAATACCATCTCAAATCGTTCCGTCAATTAATAATTTTTCCTCCGACAACGTGTTGCATACTGAACATTTCTTCATTGTATAAAACCATCTCAGCAGCTTTATACCGTCTTTAAAAAATGCTGCCTCCCCCGCTCTTTTTCAACAGGACAATATCAAAACACATTACAAGAAATTACCGCTTATGCAGAACACGCTATAACTCTGCATTAAGAATGTATTTTGACACTTTAATGTTATTATTGAATAGCTCATTAGCTGATTAATAAATTAATACTTGTATTTAAACTGTTCATTACTAATAATCATGCTAAATCCTGGGATGTGTTTTCATATGTACCGTAGTTTTCATATACAAAGTACATCTATAGAATATGCCAAAAACAGAGTATAAAACGCAGGCCAGCAAAAATGTGGGTGCAGCTTCTCTCTGTGTTGTGTAGTTCTATTCCTGCCTGAGTTCGTTGCTGGGGAGAAAGAGCCGAACCAAACACGCGCACGCGTACAACTGCTTGTCCAGGAAAGCAAGGAGACTATATGGAAGGTAGAATATTGACGCAGCTGTTTAACTTATTCACATTTCAGTAATTATAGAGACTTCATACTATAAATACAGTACATTATATGTCACAGACTAAGTTATGTATGCAATATTATAATAATAGATAGATAGATATTGTTACATTTAAATGACTTCTAATGCAGTAAAGCAGCTGTCTTTAGCTTCTATATATTAGACATAACTTCTGCCGTCCGTCAGTAATGCATGAAAACACATCTCCTCCTCCTCCTTCTTTCCCCTTCTCCGCTCCGTAAAAATAATGTATTGAGCTGCCGCTGCACTGTGAGCAGGAGACTCTTCATATGCCTTGTGCGGCCTGCCAGGCAGATCATCTTATGTGTACAGGCCAAGCTGAGATCATCAAGCTTTGCAAGTGCACTGCAGTGGTTGTGGTTGTTACAAAGTGCATGTCGTGAAAGTGAAAAGTGTCACACATACTGTTTCCAAGAGTTACCGGTGCCTGACACGCCCTCTAAACGGTGCTACACAAGGGTCAAAGTGTTCTTAAAGAACTTGTTTTATTGTGATTAATAGAAAGAGTGATTGATTGAGTTCAGTCTGCAGAATGGTTCAGCTGAATGCGAACAGCAAGGATGTCGGTGAGTCAACAGAACTGACACATGACGTTTGTGTTAATAAAATATATTATGTGTAAATATGATGTCCTACATGCCATAAGACCTAGTTTATAGTTTATTTTTCAATATTAAGTAGCATTGTTTGCCTAATCTAGCATATGTACAATTTTACAACTACTAAAAGTATGTTAAAAGGCTAGACTTGTGTATAGCATTAACAGACACATCTGTCATGCCTTTGAAGTAGAATAATAGCCTAAATAAGGCATTACATGGCAATGTGATGAAATTACAGCAGCTGCCAGCAGCTGCTATAAGGCCTAGTTAATTTTATAGAAGTTTTTAGCATGGCTACTGGCTAGATTATTCTAGCATGTATTGTACCATTTTACTTTGATCACCTTTCCTAATTAAGAGGTATACTGTACTAAAATATGTTACCTGAGTTAATGAATAGTGGTACCTGGGACTTGTGAATAGGTATCCCAATGATTAATTTATGGCTATTTCAAACCCCAGCTGATGAAGAACAAGGTGAGAAATCTGGCATGAATGTTGGCGCTGAAGAAGAATCCATTCCTCCAAAACCTCCTCCAAGGAGGCACAAGAAGAAAAAGGAGGCTCCAAAGCCTCCAATACAAGAAGGGACATCAGAATTGGGACAGGCAACTTTTGAGACCTCTACAGGGCCATCAGAAATGCCTGAAGCAACAGAACCAGTGGGTTCCTTGAAGGAGGAGTCAATAAACGATGGGGACTCAGAACTTGGTCAAGCAGCTTTTGAGACCTCTAAAGGGTCTTCAGAATTACCAGAAGGGCCACCAAGGGTAACTGAAGGGCCACAAGATGTACCTATGGGTCCTAAGGCTTCAGAAATCCAGAGTGAGCCATCAAAGCCAGTACTTGAGCCTGAGGTCACCCAAACATCTATGGACGTCTATGCAGTCCCTAATAAGGTCACAAAAAGGGCTAAGGAGGGTCCACCTAAGGCCCCATCCAGGGCAGCAAAGGCTTCCAACAACAGGGCTAGCAAGGTCAAGAGTCTCACACTGACCATGCTTGCGTCCGGTAAAAATGGCAAGTGTGGCTTTTTGTAAATAAGGGTTGCTGTTATTTAATACAGACTAACGTGTATGAATAACGTTTTGGTAACCCTGGTTTGGATTTGGTTCATAATAATTGGATTACGTAACATTGGTATGACCATGATGATACATGAGTGTCTATTAATAGTTTGTGGCCTTTAATAGTAATTGCATTGACACATTAATGACTAATATGTAAATAAAATCAATCCATTGAATCATGTTTGCATAAGATTTTTCATGAGCTGCTTTTGTCACTTTTAAATGCATTTGTTTGTTTAGCTTTGTAGCAAAATACAATTGCCGGCCGGTATCAATGATACTATTTACTCAGGGCAAAACATGAATATTAGATGACTTCTTTACCAATGTTACTATGCAACTAATAATACATATTATAGTAGTTTTCACAAGTATTGTCATATGAAAACTAAACAAATCCCATTGATTCATCATTCACTTGAGATAAGATTAAATGAGAAAAACGAAGATAACAGTCACACCTTTTCACAGCAACATCATTTCACGTTCTTAGTTATCATTGTACGCATATTTGACGCAATTTTAGTTACCAAGGTATTGATTTGACAAAAGGCCAACAGCAGCAGCTGCTTTCTTTATATACCATTGAAGTGTAGTTGGTTTCATAATGCGTCCTACTGAAGGAGAGCTTCCACCTGACTTTAGAGGGACCATTAACTCGAGGCCGAAAGGACTGAAGAAGTTTGTGCAAGGTAGAAAAGAGTGTGATTTTGGAAAAGTGTTTTGTCCTGATGGTATCGGGTAGTCACTGTCTGTGATTCCTTGTGATATTATGCAAACTGCATACCCTTGATATTATGCTCTGTGCAAGTACTATTAGGCTATTGGTATGCTTTATGAATTGTGGAAAGCAGTTACAGTGATTCGTCAGGGAATGAGAACTGTAATCTCTTTGTTTTGCACCATCTTCACCGCTAGATGGCGCTGTAGGTTGTGAGATCCTAGTAATAAAAGCCATTTATTGGATCTCATTACCTGCAGCGCCATC
>LR139244.1:16837-31133 GCA_900659605.1 Tisbe holothuriae | reverse complement strand
CGGCTGTAGTTGCCCAGGTGGTGTTGTTGCTGCTGTTGATGGTGGTGTGCTGCTGCGGCGGCGGCGGCGGGATGTGGGTAGGCGTGCGCGGCGGCCGCGGCCCCTGGGTAAGTGGGCAGGCCCGCAGTAGTAGCCGCGGACTTGAGATCGTATCCAAGGTGCTGAAATAGGGGGAAGCGAATATCTTATAAATGCATTAATGGGATGTAACATTTTTGCTTTGTATGCCATGCACCCAGATATCCTTAAAGGAAGATGTTATTCAAAGTTTTTCTGCATGAAGCTTTCTTTGGAGCTTATCTGGGAAGGAAACGTCGGAATTGATTAACTTTTGTAATAAAACCTTTAAATCAATAGGTCTAGTCTAAACGGCCTAGGGAGTTTCTTTACATTTGTCCAATTTCATTTAGCAGTATCTCAGATGTTACACCTCTTAAAGAACATCTAAGGATATCAAATAAGGGCTAAAGAAGGAGAAAAATTTTATTAGTTTATTTATGACAAAAATTTTATTTTTCAAAGATTTTTGAAGTGTAAGTAAAGACAGGATCCAAAAATATAAACTCAATTTTTATAATATAAATGCCTTATTTTACCGTTTAATTGGGTTGCAGGTGTCTTTGGCATATACTAGTGTTATAACAGAATAAAATCATATTTAGTTACCAGAAACTAAAATGTCATTTTTCTAAGTTGCTGATTTTGGGCCAGAAATGATCTGCCAGCTCACTAAATGGCCGGTCTGGTGTAATAATATACACACTTTTGAAAGTATTCTTTCCTCACACAAAAAGTCAAAATGTCATTTGATGCCCTTGGAAGGTTTCGGAGTTTTATAACATCAGACAAGGACTCTAATATAGAATTTCGAAATTGCATCAGAGTAACAGACAAATAAAATTGGACAAATGAAAAAACACCCTTTATTTAAAACCATACTTGCATTAAAGTTGTTTATTTTAAAGCTAGTTTATTTTTAGTTGTGCTATGTTTTCGTTGAACTCACCGAACCCGGATGATACCCAGCTCCATGCTGCCCATGATTCCCATTCAAACCTAGCGACGGGTGCGGAAACGGCGGCGCAGCTCCAGCCAAATGATGCTCTAGATAGCTACCCCCTGGGGCACCACTGGGCCTCCTCTGCCCGGCATACGGGTCAAACCCACTCCCGTTGAACGCACTCGTGTTGTAATGCGTGCTTGCCCAGTTCTCAATGCTGTTTGTCCAGGCGGCGGCGGCGGTGCTGCTGCTGCTGGAGTTGTCTGTGAATTGGGATGTGGCGTTCGCTGTGGGGCTGAGGAGTGATGATGGGAAGCTGCTGGCCTGGTCGGGGGTAGGGTTGTTGCCGTTTGTAGGGTTGATGGATGCGGCTGTTGGGTTGCTGGCGGTTGGAGTGCGCTGAAAAGGAAAGAAGGAAGGGAAAGTCAGTTTAACCTTCAAATCTGAATCAATATAAATAGAGAAAAACGAACATTTTCTCCACTAAAGTCCAATGGGGCAAGGATAGAATATATATAATGATAATATTCCTAATCTTAAATTAAATGGTGATTGCAAAAGTTCAACTGTACAACATGAAGGCAAACAATTTATAGTGGCAGAGGCAAAGAGAGAACATCCTTAAATGAGCATTTGACTCTCTTAAGCTGAACTTTCTGAAGTTTATTAGTTAACTTGTTATAAATGAGAAGCTAAAGGTTAATGAGAATTTTACCAACAAAAAGAAGACAATTTTCTCCATTTAGATAAGAATGATTGTTATCCGGGTCCTAAGAACAGTTCCAGTCAGTTTACTACAATTTCCTTTGAACCTTCCCTGTAGAGGGAAAATGCCCTTGAGGGTATTTCTGGGAGCTTTAAAGAGAAGAAAAAGAAAAGTCTCCCTCTCAAATGCACATAAAACAAGAAGGCCTCTCACACAATCAGTCATGATTTCTCAGCAGTGAGGACTGCCATTTGAGAACTATGCCTTAAATTATTTATACCTTTATTTTAGTTTATAACCTATATACATAGCTACGTATATATTTCACCTCCCTTTTTATCCCTATCTTAACATCGTATTCGTATTCGTATTTACAGTAAAGTAGAGCTAGTTAAAGATATACCATCTTAACATATCATCCCTGATTCTAAAACCACCCCTCTCCTTGCACCCTCACAAAAATAGAAACATTGAAGCTAATGATGTTATAATTGTACACTTTGCAGCCTCATAACATGATAGAGAGCCTTCTTTGGAGAGGAAGGGAAGAGAGAGAGAGGGTGAGCGGGTGAGAGAGAGAGAGAAAAAGAGAGGGAGAGAGAGACACTTGTGTGTGAGCCCACAGAGGGGTGCAATGATTACTTACAAATCGGAGGGGAGAGGGAGAAATTTCAAATTCTCCCCCTCTCTATCCCCCAAATATAATTTGTAATAATAATAACGGGACTCTTTTTCTGTCGTTATACATGTCGAATCCGTCAAAATGCGGTCTTTCGACATACATTCAAAGAACTACAATTAGCATTTGTCAGGGAAATCACAAGGACATTTCCACTGGAATTCTCCATATTTCCCATTCATTAGTTTGCGTGTTTTTATAGAAAAAATATACATGATAAGTTATACTATCACTATATGCAAAATTCGGTCCTCTCCAGGATCAACTATAGGGCCATTTACTGGATTAGTGCACTTTCTTCTGATAATTTAAAACCGATTAATCGCTTCTTACAACGACAAAACTAGAAGTGCAAAATATAAAATGGTAACTGTCAAAACATGGGCATAACTTCAATGATGCTGTGAGATTGTTTCTAGCGTTTCTAGAACGGAAGTTGGTTGTATCATCATTTTAAGACTGGTGTGCTGACCACCTGTCATAATGAATGACACCTTATGTGACCAGGAGGATTGGGAGGAAAAGAGCCAATCTTTATTGTTCAAAAGTTAGTTTATGCAGTTTTAAATTGAGTATTTAGGCATCATTTTATTTTCGATAAACAATTTAACAGTGAGCTAGTACATAATCAATGTTAAATATTATATTTACTACCGGTGCCGATACTGGCGATAAATTGTGACCTGGTCATTTGTAAAACCATTAAAATACCCATCCTAATACATGTTTGCTCTTGCAACGAACTTTTCCATCCGCGGATAATAATTGCAATCACTTTCGTTCCCACACACCCATCGAACAAAGCCCTCAAATTTTTATACAACATTTTAACACCATTTTTAATCCCCAAAGAGAGAGAAGGAGAGAGAGAGAGAGTGTTCTCTTTTTAAAGTTGTTTCACACGGTATGTGAAAAGTGTTGATGAAAAGGATTTCTCTGATCAGCGCCATCGATAATGTTCTTTTTTAACAAACGGTTTTGGATGACATGCAAAGTCATGCGTTTATAGGATTTTCAATCTCATCTCGGGTCAGTTGACACTTTTAATGGCAACGTTGAGAAAATAATCTATTGTGTTTGAATGGAGCGGTTTCATTAGGAGATGTACGGTCAAAATGGCCGCTGGCCGTATTTAAACATATAGATATCTCAGTGTATTCTTGCAATGATTGATGTAAGTTCCTTTGCCTCCTTTTATAGAGCTAATTTATGTATAAAGTCATTATACAAATAAAGTGGACAAAAATAGATGCTCAAAAAATATGCAAATATTATAGCCAAAGAGGTCAATAGACATGAAATCATAAATATTGGTAGTTAGCAGTCTTAGCACCAATGAGCAGTAAATTAAATATATATGATCTCAAAAGTGTCAGTAATGTATCTGGGACAAAGACCTTTGTTATGAATGTAAGAGGTCTCAATGCAATTGTTACAGAGATTGCTCAATCTAGAGATGTGAATAAAGCACAGGGATTTCCCATCGGTGTTTTGCATAGCCCGCTTGTATGCAAATATAGACTAGTACTTATTTCATTTAAGATTGACATAATCGTAATACCAGGTGCATTTAATATGACATGTAGTTATAATACTACAGTAGTTCTACATTTAATACTTGTATTCTTTACATACGGTAAGTACATGAGAATCATTGGAAATACTACAGTATACGAGTAAAGCAAATTGGGCAATAATACCTCGCGCCAATATAATTGAACCACCACAAACGTATTGCAGTGTTGGGTGTCCCATTGACGGTAATACAGCAGAGATTACTAAATAACTATTAAATGTCCCATAATGTAGTAAACTGCATGTATACATGTATTTAAATAAAGTTGGGTGCATGCACATGTTCCAAACCCATCTTCATGCACCAATATATTATCCCAAAACTGATCCCCATTGATTCCATTTTTTGCTCATAAGCATGGGAACCTTTTGGCAATAACTACGAGTACAACCACCTCTGGATATTATTACGTCCACGCCGTCAAGTAATGCAGTTGCCGTAATAAAATAGCTTTACCAATACCACACTGTACATGTAAAGCCTGAAAAGGTCCGTTTTTTTATCCTGAAAGCAAGCTCGCCGATACGGATCCATTTTTTGCCCATTTTTGAACATTCTTTTGATCAATTAGCCGATGCTTTACTTTTTGTGGCTGGTTTTTATGTTGGGAATAATATATATTGTTGAGCATTATTACACGGTCCTCATCGTTAATTATAGTTGGTTACAGAAGTTAAGTACCCTAAAAGCAGATTGAAATATTCTTCATATCCAAATTTTACTTGGTTAGATGATTAGATCCTAAGAACCTGACATATAATATTGTATTAGTGCGCTTAAGTGTCATATTAATCAAGTAATGGGGCGTAGAATTATTAATATAAAGTCTTTGTACGGGGGCAGAACTACAAACTAACATTATGTAAACCTGTCAAATTTTGCAAAAGCGAGTCAAATTTGGAATGCGTTCACTTCCTTCAAATATGAAAAGTCACGGCACAGCAATGCTCAATTAATTCATTGCATATTTTAAAAGCAACATCATATGTGATAATATATTGATACTTCACTATTTAGTCAAGCTCTTCAGATTCGATGTTAATAATAATTGATTAACATAGTCTATTGATACCACAAAGTCCACAATATATGTCCACTAACGTTGTTTTACAATTGCGACTTCTACAGGTGCAATGCAGAGTCTCTCCCTTCCACTTTACATCAGATTATCCCTTTGCAACACATTTTTTCAAGAGCAAATTGCCGACTTCCCCTTGAAATTTTCACCCTTCTAATGTTTTATACGTTTCTAGAAAAAGAGAGCGGCGGAACTTCGGTATACTAAGTTAGTAGTATTAAAATAGAGTTGGGTGCCCTTTAGTTATTTACATATATGCCAAATTATAAACTAATTTGCATTACACAAGGATATGAAGTAATTGTAACTAATATGACACAAATTATTTTGCGTTACTAGTTAAATTGGTTGTGTGTTTTTTTAAATGTCCCCACATTTTATAATATTTTGCACTGGAAGTCAATTTCTCTTCTTTCACTTTGGCTTCCTTTATATAACCTTGAAAAAACTCCAACATTTTACTGTTGTAGTAATAAAAGTTAATCCGCGTGAATCAATCGATATAAAAAAGAGGATTAGGAAGTAATGTTTTACATATGTTCAATTGACTAGGTTAAATGCACCTGCAAGTGCAATAAAAGACGGGATTAAAGAGTCGTATTGGTTACGTTATAAATATTTTAAGGGAGGTATTTATTTGGTGAAATCTGTATTAAAGTTAAACTTTTACCGTTTATCTGTTTTAAAGATGTATGTACTGTACTGCATATACTGCAGTAATGCTGAAGTAAAAGAAGCTATGATATTCTGACAAGATTATTTTATATTCTAGGAAATAGAAATGCTGCTAAAATAGCATAACGGCATTCTTTGCCAAAATCACTTTGCACATTTCAATGAAACTGTCTAAAACATCAAACGAAGCAAAAGCGTTGCTACTTCTACACCCTTATCATTGATTGAAATCTCAAATTTTGAGCCACCCTCCAATTCAAAACAGTCAATAAAAATGTCAAACGTTTGCTTTGACATGTAGCCGGTCGGTTGGCTCAAACTGGACGCTCTAAACGCATTATAGTCTGCATAGAAAGATGGGGAAAAGTAGATTTAAAAAACTATAACTTCAGCATTATAACGAAACTGGCTTTTCTTAAAATACGGTAAAGGACACGTGTAAAATACCGTATTTATGCAGCCCTGTCCGCAGAAAATAAAATTTTAATTATTTCGTTTCCCGCCTTCAACTATTTTGCGGTCACTCTTTTTTTCTCTTGCCAGCCAGTTGCGTGCACTCTCACTCAGACCTCTCAGGCAGCCCCACTTTCTAAGTTATGTGAAAAACCTGGGTAATCGTATACCCTAGGCCCTGGGTTCGATGTAATAAAAACAATAATGTGATAAAATGCAAAGCTACTTCTATGTAAAATGCATTATCAATGTAGAAACTGAAATTTTAACGACATACACGAAACTGCATTATATAGATGATAGATACATATGTAGCACGGTTTTACATGCAGTAAAGTATATGTTGTCATTAATTCCGCTATATGTCAACATTTGACTTGGTCAAATTGACAATTTTCCTTTTCATACACTCTGCTTCAAATATAGGCTTGCTTGAACAGGAATTTAACGTACATTCTGGTAAGAATGTACGCTACATTTAATAAAAGCCATATATGTGTGTATGCACGGGGGCTGATACGTCCTATATTGAATAATAATTGTGTCGATTATAAGCCCGTAGTTTAAAAACTGATCGGATTATTTTAACAAGGTCTCATGGGAATTTTTTTCTAACGTTTTTTCGTGTTTTGAAAGGAGAGCTTGATTGATAAAAAGAGGGAACTTTTAAATGGACCGAATAAAACGAAAATGGTCAGGGGAAGCCCAAATTTCTGTAGCAATATGTCATTAGAAAAGCTGATATTTTTGCTCCTGTAATAGATGCAGAAAGATTATGAGACGTTTGCTGTCGCAATGGGTCAATTCCAATGTATAACTCATAATTTACTTAAAACATGAATAAACATTGCCTTTGCTCTTGTTTGACTTACCATGTTGGCTTTCTTGGGTTGGCGTCCACGCTGTAAGAAGAGATAAAAATATGTTAGTTTTATTCAATTTACATAGTTGATTTAAAGTGCACGGTACAAACAATATTACTATTTCCCGTCTAAAATAAGTATTGCGTAGTCACTTGAAATACTCGTACGCAAATTACAAATAACTGGATTTAAAATTGTACAGTGAAGCTCGAAGCAAATTTCAATAATTGTATCATGAGTATAAACTTAACGCGGTACATGTTGTCCAGTTGTCAGTTTATTTTTTTAAGCCTGAAATTGCTAACCTATAAGGCTAAAGCTAAAGAAAGAAAGAGACGGGATATTGGAGGAAAAAAAGATTTTTCGCTTGATGATAACGTATGTTTAAGTGACGTGGCGCTGATACTAAATTTATATAATTTCGAAGGAAGCGAGATAATAACTTTGTAAGCCGCATGTTTATCAAAAGTCAAACACAGACATTACATTCTGATGTTGATAAGTTTATATGATGTTACTGAGATGCAATATATAGCTTACATATTCTGCAGAAAATATATTTTGTTCAGGAACATGCAATTTTGTTAACTATAGAAAAACAACTAAAGCTAAATTAAGCTTATATTCTTAGTGCCATTCGAAAATTTCACAACAAAGGTTACGCCATGGAAAGAACTTCTACCACGAGGTCCATTTCTAACACTCAGTACTGCTATTAAATAAGGCTTAACCATATCTTAATAAATGTCATTACCTTTAATCACAATAGAATCAATCGTAGGCACAATGATAACACAATTTCTTCTTTGGCCAAATGTTGTATTATTAAGACATTGAGCATTGAATCACTTTAAATGGGCTAAGTTGTACTTTAACCATTTGTAAACCTAATTCATTAACACAGCTATCAGCATGTCATGGCATCAAAACCATTTCAAACACATTTAAAACTGGATATCTTAAACTTGTAAGCTTATACACACTGCAGTGTGAGTATATGATCATCCAATGTTATTCTCCGTGGCTTTGCTTGTCAGGGCTGAAATTGCAATCAATTGGAATGTTGCCAACTCTCCTATAAACTCTTTAAAATGGCAATTGCAATCTAGCGTTTAAATATATTTGGACTTTAAACACGATTCAGTCTACTATAGCTATAGTGCCTAAATGTATGTAACTACCTACATATAGCTAACTTATAGTTTGAAATACCCCATTAAATGCAGTTCTTTGGGCAACAGCATCACCCCTGATAACTCCTTTCTCTCATTCAGCCACAGCAACGACAGCATTGCATTTATATATACACGCACTGTCTCAACAGCAGCAGGCTTGAGCGTACTGTGCCGACCGTACGTACGCTATTGGGAGGAACTTTAATGTTCTCTGCAGACTGCTAGCTAGGGGTTGGATTGTATATACAGGATGGAGGGTTGTTCTGTCAAAGATGGTGTAATTGAAGGCATCTCTTGTAAAGGATATTTTATTAAGTATATAATTTAGTTAAATAATAGAAAATATGATGCAGTTTACTGTATGTTCATTAATGTTATGCCTGAAATGTAAATCTGCATACATTTTGCCTAAAATATTTACGGTCGTGTTGGGGTTGCCTAATCTCTTGATTAGCTTCTAAAGAAAACTCCCGGACTAACAAGGCTGCTTCTGTAATCAACTCACGTCTGAATTTATGTAGTCACCTTTATATAACTGGTACAGAATATCTATTGGCAGTACGCCAATAAATATTTGCAAAGACCGCTTACTTTCTGTAGAGATTTAAAATGACAAGACGCCTTGTGGAATATAAGAGCAATATTGCGAAAACAGTCATTTAAACCTATTCGAAATATTCGAAGTCGCAATTTTGCGTAATTATATAACATGTCCTTACTCCTTATAATTGAGTTTTATTATTATATTTTTATTTACGTTCGACCACCTAGCTCTAATATAAATTCTAGAAATCTATACATTGTACAAGTATCTAATTTCCAACATCTTTGTCCGTATTCCTATGACAGCACGGCCTTAAAGTTTTCAAGTCGGAATAATAATATCCCAAATTAAATCAGGGATATGGTCGAAAGCCCTTGGCGGAATGGTTAGTGTGCGAGACTCCCATGCAACGAGGCTGGGGTTTGAATCCCGGCCCCGGCGCTTGGGATTTTTCAAATGCGCCAAAGAGCTGCCACACAAATTGGCCATGTGTGGCGTGCTATTACAATGAACCTGAAGAGGTAGTTCCCTAAAATAAGTAAAAAGGGATGTAAAGCAAATTTTATTTTTTTATAAAATCAGGGATATATTTTTCAAACCTAATTCTTACCTTCTTTCCCGTTCCCGTCGTTCCATTTGTTCCAAACTCGCTCCCATTAGACCCTGTTGTGCTGCGAGGCTTCCGAGGCTGAATTAAACGGATAAAAAAGAGACGTTAGCTGAGGTGTACATATATTAAACTTCTTGTGTAAACAGTTAAATTATATCAAATGTCGTGTATAATAATATTCATATACTCCCACGAAAGTAATTGTTATTAAATGAATTAAAAATTAATATCAGCTACATATTTTGACTGCACTACAATACTATATTTGCCTTGTGAGAACCAACCGCCATTTTAAAGCTGTCCCAAGGGTCAATGCCGTTGTACCACAGTATTTTAATGTTAAACTAGAATAAGACTCCCCTGCTTAGCTTAAAATACACTATATAATGTGAGAATTTGAATAATAAAGTATACTACACATGTAAAGACTGTTACATTTAATATTCTAACTTTCAGCAAACCACAATCACGCAAAAATGAATCATCTCATTTTAACAGGTGAAAATATGACCGAATAAAGTTTTTTTGTACAGAGCAGTCGTCTCTACGAGTTGGTACATAATTAATGTAAGCATGCAATAAGAATATATATATATATGGATACTTTTTACTTTCAACGACGAAGATTTTATGGAGCATTTTGTAGTGCATTAATTATATTTGAAAAGTTTTATTCGACATTTTCTCCTGTATATTATATGCGTATTCATATGGTGTACTTGTACGTACGTGCAAATACCGCTACTATCTGTCAAATTAACTTCTTGGTCCTCCTCTCAAGTTACAGAATGAGTCCTAGGAACAAATTGATTTATCATTCTCGGACTGTTTGAACTCCTGATGGATTGATTTGTCGAATTATTCCCTTAAATCATCTTGAAGAATTATTTGAATCATTGGGATTGTCAAAAGAAGTGTATAAATTTACCGACTTTGTAACGAACAAAGTGAGTTATTACTTGTTACTACATGGTTATGAGTTACAATGTTCAGTATAACAATTTTAAGTTTTTGCATTATGATTTCATCTTCATCCGTAAGTCATCTTACTGTATCTTGGTATATTTAATATTACACTTTAATCGTACGTAAACTTAAGCTTTCTCCAAGGGAATTAAACTTGCTTCCATGACCATCATGACTCAGCAGCTTAGAACGATTTGCATGGGGAGATGTTCAAAGTGTGCCGCTATAAATGTTTTCCACGAGGGGGTCTCTGTATAAAACGTTTTTAAATTACTACACAGTACAGTAGAAGGAAAATAAATATATGGGTGGTCAGTTGAAGACTGCAGAGCAAATTTCAAGCAAGTATATGCTTCTTGAGAACGAACTCTGTAAACTAAATGGTTGCACTGCTTTGACCCCTACTATGTAATATACGTCTTAAAGTTGTACTTCTAAATACTCTGAAGTTTTAGTTCCAAATTATTCAAATATATTATAAACTCTCTTTTCTCTCTGTTCTTCAATGTCATCATTTTAATGTCTTTTTTCCTTCCTTCCTCTATTTTCCCTACAATTCCTTTTTCTTCCTCTACACATACAAATATCGATCTAACATTTTTACAACAGTCCAACACTCTGAACTCCAACAAAACTGGTACAATACTTTTGAACGGTGAGCCCTTGGACTGTTGTTAGACTGCAGAGCTGCATGCTGTGCGGCAGCAGAGAGGGAGGTTTAAAAATCGCTGGAGCCGCTCTTGGGACTTGTCTTATGCTGTCCGAAGAAGTAGAAAGTTCAAAACTACCCCTAAATCTTGCAAATAGTAATGTTAAGTCACATAAAATCCTAGTTGATATCTTTAACAAGTTACGTAGCTTATGTAACTTTTTATTTATTTTATATGCATAAGCATAAATAATATACACACTCGTTTAACAATGCGAACTTAAAATTCTTTACAGCTTTCAAAGGTTTTAAAATACTGAACAATCTTAACGCAAGTAACTGTAAACCAGCCAAACTCCATATCCCTCCCATCTCTCTTCCTTCGGAAAGCCGCTCGGGGGTGAATGCTCTCTAGCTTGCTGCTCTGCTTAGCAGAGCCTCCGCCAGGGAGCAGTATGTACTACTCCGACTACTCCCATATATATTCTTGCTCTGGCTCTGTGACTAGAGAAGCTCGTGTGTATGTGAGTTGCTCTCTCTTCTCTGCAGTATGTGTAATTCCAAGGCAAAAATTGTGCTCTGTATGATGTCAGAATTAGGGATATGCTCTCATTGCTCTGTACAGACTGGAGGTTCGTCTTTAGCTGGGCTTTTGCTCCGACTAGCTTTGGCAACTAATGTAGCCTCTATGACACAAAGATCAATTTAAAATCACTTAAAAGTATAGGCAGGTTATAGTGGGTCATGGACATTCTTTAACAGGAGACTGTCCCTGAGTTATACAGCAGGGTGAAGGACGAAGAGTGTTTCTCTGAAAGTATTTACCAACCCGCATTACATTTCCTCTTCATCTCTATTTTATATTCCACCTCATGAAAAAGTAGTTTATACCCATCTTAATACTTTTATAGAGTACATTTTCCTAATTTCCTTCCTTAACTTCCATGGGGATGGAAGAAACAGCAGTGGGAGCAGCTCTCCTTGTCACAGTCAGTGCGCGTCCGGCTGAGTAGCCGCCGCCGCTGCTGCGACCGGCGGTTCAGTGCGTGCGCGACCGGTCGATATTATCGATCCAGCGGGAAGAAGGAGAAGGAAAAATAAAATATAATTGGGGTAGTATCCCGGGAAAAGGGATGATGAACATCTTCAGTGACAAAATGTATTTTACGACAACTGTGCAGGTACCATTGCGAAAGGTCTTTAAACAGATACAGATACAGTTAAAAACGTTTAATGCTTAAAACATTAATGTATCTGTACTGTAAAACTAATTATATTGAAGAAAGCCTATGACAGCTGCTTTCCAAAGCAAGCACTTGACTAATCAGTATAAATTGTCAACCATTTTCTTTTCCCACTTTGGACCGTTTGCATGCCAAAGTGATGATGAGACATTTTTGTGTTCCTTTTTCCAGAAATTACTTTCCCATTTTTTGACATTATTGATCTAACAGCAGCAGTAGTAACTGTTGTAGTTTTACGAGAGTGTTTTAAGTCAGAGACAAACTTTCTAGCTATAGTTTGCTGTCAGGGCAGGGGATGTTGTGAGATTGTACTGACTTCTATACATGTATTGCTAATTCATACAATACCACTAGTTTAGGAGTTTATGCATATTTACCCTCCTTACAGCTCAGCACATTCCCTTGTTAACCCCACATGAATATCACCATGACCTTCTCTTCGCCCCCAGTTTAAAGTCAAGTGCATTCAACCCCACCGGGCTCATTTAAATCCCCCAACCTGTTACTCCTTTCTCCCCCTCTAGAACTCTCTAAATACACATCCCACCCCTCAATGAGCATTATTAGACATACACAAGGGTGGGTGATCTGACTGTAGAGGCTCTACTGTGCCAAACAGGAAATGCAATTGTCATTATCTATTACCAATTTATAATGGAAGCATGACAAATATGGCAACATTTAATCTGTTAATAATACGGCAGTTTAAATTGTTGTTTATGTGTGTTAAACTTAGGTATATTCGTACCAATATTTGGTACTGTGGCTCTGTTCTTCTCCCCCTTTCACTCTCCATTCACAAAGTGCAACATGGGGGAGTAGCTGAAAAACCGGAACAGAGAGCTGAGGGCAGATGCAGCTGGTGGTTAAACAGCATTGAGTACAAAAGGGGGATCAATCGACTTGTTTGACATACTGCACGATTATATGCTCATGATTTGCATATCGCACTGATCCCCTTCCCACTTTGAAAGGTATTTAACCCCTCTTTGTGTTATATTGAGGGTTAATATTGTTTTGAAAAAGGGGTGGAATAGAATAATGGAGTCATTTTGTGTCTATTATAGGGAGGGGAGGGATGTACTATTGTGGTCGGGGTGAATGTCTTGTGCTCCCTGGGAGAAATTGGGCCAGAGTGGGAAAGGCTTGCATCGATGCGGGGTTTCACATTAATCAATTAGTATAGTACTATTGCTGAAACTTACTAAAATAACTATGCAGTGCCAAGTATACTAATTTTTTTTGCTTTTATAATCACTATTTCAGACTTACGTGCCATTTTAGCTTACATTTGGACAAGTTCGAGAGATGGATGTTTGCCCTCATATCAGGCCTTGTCACCTTCAGATCAGGCCATTTACACACCCTTCAAACCCACCCTCCCACCGTCTAATATCATCCCTCCTCCTGCATCCAAAACATAGACACAACTTTTCATCACCACATTCAGAAGAGGGTCGAGGGGAAGAATAAGAAGTAGAACTAGGGTGACTTCTTTTTATAGCATTTGTAGGGGAGGGATTGATCTTAAGGGAGGGTGATGCTTCGTAGTACACCCCTCCTGTGTCATATAAGTAGGGTGTGTGCACCCTTCAGGCCTCCCTCCCCCTGCTGACGGAAAACTTGCAAAGGGCAAGGTTGTGTCTGGAGGGGTGGAGTTATAGCGAGAGGAGGGGTGATATAGATGATGCTAGGGGGAAATGTCATTTTGTCCTACATATATGAAGGGTGGCTGAGGCCTAGGAGTGTGGGCGCGTGTCTTATTGCTCCCCTCCGTAAGGTCATAACTCATAACTTGTATTCAAAGTGTGTCACAATTCAAGATTATGTTCCTTGCTGTCCCTAATGAGGCAAATGAAGGAAAGAGTATAAAATAATCGAATAATGGAAGAATGCATGCTTTACGAGAATACCAGTAATTTATTTTAATCAACATTTTAATTAGCTACATTGAACTGGATTTGACTGCTCTCTCTCTCTCTCTCTCTCTCTCTCTCTCTCTCTCTCACACTCTCTCTCTCTCTCTCTCTCAACACGACCTATTTCGCACAGAGAGAGAGCGAGCAAGAAAACCCCTA
>LR139244.1:0-16737 GCA_900659605.1 Tisbe holothuriae | reverse complement strand
GGCACCCGCACCGTGGTCGAATGCTCCGCCCGCGGTGATACGCCAATGCGCGTCCGCTGGACACGGAACGGCCACCCGCTGGACCTCCAATCCGAGGGATCCCGGCTCAAAATCAAGGAAGTCAGCCACTCCAGAGGACTCGTGTCCAAGCTCACCATGCGGACAGTGACCAGGGGTGACTCGGCCCGGTTTGAGTGCCTCGCCTCCAATGAATACGGTGAAGGTCGCCGTGTGGTCTATCTCGTTGTGCAGGTTTGTTTTAATGAGTTCATTCAAGGGTTACTAGTGCACGGACATTGCAACTTTTCAGGAGCCGCCCGAGGTCCCAAGAGGGTTCAAAGTTGCAGCAGTGTTCTCCAGAACGGCCAATGTGACTTGGAAGCATCCTTTTGACGGGAAGAGTGAGATCACTTCATTCCAAGTGGAGTACAAACGAAAGATTGGTAAGGATAATTTCCCGTACGGACGATGGCAAGGGTTGAAACATTTTTTCCTTCTTCAGACACTTGGTCGGACGCGTTCATCCACAGCTGCTCAGGCGCCTCCACCTGGACTGAGCTCCACACGCTGCAGCCATTCACAACTTACACCCTCCGGGTGGTCGCAGTCAATGCTATTGGACGATCCGGTGCCTCTGAGGCAGCTGAGGTCACCACTAAGGAGGAGGTTCCTGAGGGTGTGCCAATGGATGTGCAAGGGCAGGCAGCTGGGTCGCAAGCAATGCTTGTCAGCTGGAAGGTATGTCTTAACTCTACACATAATGAAGCCATGCTTAAATTTCATTGTCATTGTGACAATGTGCGCAGTGAATGCACACATACTCGACTTTCTAATCCGCGGCGGGCTTCTTCTCCATTGTGTAAAATGCGCAGAAATGAGATGAAAGAACGTGTTCATTTCTAAAGACCTTGAACCGTATCTCGGTGTTAAAAATGAAGAATATGATTCTGCACAATGTAACACGTGTTGGAATATGTCAGAATAATGCTAATATCACTTTCTCCGTCAGCGATAAATATTCAATATGGCAGGAAGAAAGAGTGGCATCGTTTTTTTGACATTTTACCGCAAGAGTGAGAACAGCTGAGACGCTTTTTATATAACAGAGAAAAGTTTAGGCATAGACAGGCAAAAATGGATAAGATGAAGCCCTTGTTTATAGGGTTACAAAAGGCTATAAAGTTAACCAAAATAGGGTAAAATGGCAACCCCTTATATTATAAAACTAGCCATGTAGGACTGCAAACGTAAAGGCAAGAATTATTACCAACTACCAAGAATACCTCTGCTAACTAGATACGTACATCCTTGGCTATAATTTAAGTTTTCGGACGCAGGTTATTTAGAACGCCATAAAGTAGTTCAAAATGTCAACCCTACAGTGATTGTCTCCCTTGATAAGGCCACCCCTAAAACAGAGAATCGCCTTCTTTACAAATAAACAAACGGAATGCTCGCACGCTTTTATTGCCTAGATGACTCTGATAAACAATATTAATACAGAATGTTGATTTGAGAGCATGCCAAATGGGGGGTGTTGTAAATGCTGAGAAAACTACAAGCACACTTTTTTGTCTCATGAGGGAAGGAATAAAAGTTTTGGAAATGAACAAATTGCCAGATGAAAAGAAAAGAAATTTCACTTTGAGAGAGTAAAAATCGAGTGCTTTTTGTAGATGGAGTCTTGGGATTTCAACTTTTTTTACCTGTTCCTCAGGGGAGTTCTCTTTCCTTCTCAATACAGGAACAAAGACACGGACCGTGTGTTAACTTGTTTTAACTATAGTGATCTTAGAGATAGTGGCGACAATGGGCACAGCCGCCTGCTGAGCGATTCTCCTTCCTTTTTACTTCTAAGAGCTGAGAAAAGAGGACACTTTAAATCAGCTGCCTTCACTGAAGCAGTGGAGGACGAAGAGAAAGAAGGAGAAATGGAGAAAGAAGTTATGACATAAAAGTTGTCCCCTTAAATGAGTTTATAAGCTTTTTAGATCACTCTTTTATATTAAAAGTAATGTGGAATACTAGTGCCCTCTCTTAAATATAACATATTGATATCTAGTCACGACGTTACATTGAAACTAATATAATTATTATGGGTGACTTCTCAACAACAGCTGAAAAGCGGACAATTGTCTGGACTCTTTTAAGCGGACACTAGTGTGTCTTATTGGTGCCCTCCGTAAGGTCATAATGTGATTTTAAAGTGTGTCACAAATTCAAGATTTTTTTCCTTGCTGCCCCTAAGGAAAGGAAGGAAAGAGTATAATCGAATAATGAAAGAATGCATGCTATTAAGTGAATACCATCAATGTATTTGAAATCAATATTTTAATTATCTACATTGAACTTGATATGACTTCCCTCTCTGTCTTTTCCCCTCAAGCGATTTGGCGAACACAGTCCTTTGTTTATCTATTCCTTTCTTTTTGCCAAAATATCGACCCACCACACACACCCAGACTAACGCTGCTGCACTTATTTATCTTGATGAAATAGAAACAGTCAGAATACTGCAACACAATCAGCTCTGATAGAGTGCCATGTTGTGCAAAACATGTCTCTCTGTATGTGTATTTAAAAAGAGTAAAAGCTCATATTTTAATGATATATTTATACACAATGCAAAACCGATCAAATTACTCAAAGTAAACATGTAGTATACATATACTGTAATTTCTTTTTTGGAAACAACGGGGCTAAATTAATATGAAATAAAGCTGCACTATCTCCTTTTTCAAGCACATGTCTGACAAATAACCAACAAATCGATATTTTCGAGTGTGTTTTTGTCGATATTTGACAGAGGAGAAGACCTCGTTATAATGACATGTTTGGATATGCATTGCATGCCAATTATAGCCGCTTTATGCGTATTTTATGCAGATTGTATTGGAAGCAATTGTATTTAATCGATAGCTTGTAGCCAATTGTCACATACATAACTGGTAATTCGGGGGAATATAGTTCGAATCAATCATCAGTTAGTATCAGAAAACAAACTTTGTTTAATACATACAGACTACGGTATAATAGACCTAATGCAAAATATATTGCTTAAGTTTAATGTACATTTCTTTACCCTGTAGTACCCTCTAAGCTCAATCCTTACATAGTTTGCTGTTACCTCCACTCCCTTTCCTGTACTTATGTGACCTCCCTTGGGCATTCCAAAGCAGATAAAATAATGCTATCTTTTTATCACATCTTTTTTTGGGTCCCAAGTCTCTTTGTTGAGACACAATGTTGGGTTAACAAAGAAAGGGTAATGTCACAAATGATAACTAAGTAAGCAAGTGTACAGCAATATATAGATTTACAGGCATTTAACTTTTGACGCTGTTCTGTATTTTTCAAGTTATTTTCTGTTAAATTTATATTTTTATTTGAATAAACATGGTCAAACTCCAAGTTGTTAATATTTATACACTCTGTACGTCATCCCCATATGTATTTTTGTTAGATCTAAGGCTTAAACTGAGCATATAGTGAGAATTCCGAGTCGTGTTCATCAGATAAGAAGCGTTAGACAAAAGCCAAACTATTTTTTGGCTGATTCCCTTTTTGTGACAGTTTTCACTTTTTTTTCGCAGCAGCTGCCACTGCTTTACAAAAATAATTGTCAAATGTTGGGATGTTTATTTAGGCTACTATTTTAATGTACATTTATAGCAACTTCTACGTATTAAACGATATAAATTATTTGCTGGGAAGAGTTTAGAATGATGAGCTCCAGTTAAATAATTTCAAAAGAGTCTACCAGACAGTCGCAATCACATATAATTACGTAAAGGTGTTTACATATCAGCCCTACCCACAGGTGTGACCAGAAGTACTGAAAAGGATTCAGCATCGACCTAAATCACCCGGTAATATAAACGTCGTTTTTGCCATTGGCAGCTCTATTACATACAGCCGGTGCCAGTTTTTTTTGCTTCGTCGCTTTTCTTTCTCGGCCATTAGTGTAAAAGTGTCTGAATATTGTGAAAAGAATGGCAAAAAATGTCGCCGTTTCTAATAGAATATGACACAAATATATGATTATATTATATGCGTTCATAATCTGTCTTAATAGTGTAATAGTACAACGAAAATTAAGCGAATATATTGAAATGCCTACTGTAATTGCTAAAATATGAACCGAGTCGTGTTAGAGCATGTTTTGCCCCGATTACAATGTCCTCTATTCAATACAGTCAATGTTCCCGAACGAAGTATAAAAACGAAATATAGAGTGCAATTATTATTAACGATAAGCCTTGTTTTGTTATATAATAATATGAAGGATAAAAAGGACATTTTTCCATGAACCGTTTTTGCCGTTTTTTCCCACAGTTAAAAAGAGCATTAATTTTGAACGAAAAAGTGGCTTTTAAGCGGCAGGTGAAGCCGTTATATACGAACACCAAGTCTAAAATAATATTGAAGCCTTAAAAATGAACGGAGAGCTTTTTTGTGAAATTTGATAGGTTTGGTTAAAAGTTCACATCCATTTTTAAAAGAGAATGTACAACGTTCTTTTTGAGATGATGTTATGGATTGTATTCATTATTACCAATCGCCTTGATTATTACGTAAATATGCGTCGAATAGAATAATTTTTAAGCCTCTAAAATACATGTGCTGTACGACAGAGCAGTCAGAGCACATGTCATTTATATAGCACAGTTAAGAGCTTTTTTCTCTTAATGATGAATTCCCTGAGGATACAAATAGTCGCTTTCAACTCATGTTCAAATACTTCATTGAGAAACTGTCTAAAAATTGGCTAAGAGAACTCATATTTGCACAATTATTTTTTACGTAAGTTATATTTTCTTTCAGTTGAATGGTACAGTCATAGTCATTTAAAATAAGTAAAATAATTTTCGGTGGGCTTCTAGTATGCTAGGTAGGTTAATGTAAAATTTTAGTGTTATAAAAACAACGCGTTAACGTTGTTCAAGATACATTTTATTCCACATATATTCATAGTTAAGTCCTCATATTACAACAGGAAACCAAGTTTCAAAGGATGAGAAAAAAACTACTTGAAAAAACGTTTCTTCTTTTTAAGTCAGAAAAATCGGTTATTTTGCTCTATAAAAACGGGGTACTCGAAATTGTCTCCCTTTGATTGGAAGCATCCTCTTGAAATAGGGATGCCAAAGATTCAAATACGTATATACTCAGTCCTATTGTCATTCAGTATTAAAATTATGTAATGCAATACGGCAGCCCCAAATGCCAAATAGACGAGATAACATCCCCCAATAATAGTTTGACAGAAGAAAATTTCACTCAACTGATTTTCGTTCATATTCTCATTCTCCTTTTTGCTATGTTGGCCATTCTTACTCAATTGTAGCCAATTTAGATATCTGATTTTTGATCGATTTCAATCAAAGTGGACTAGTGTATATTTCTACGTTTAAGTCCCAGCGTTACGAAAACGACGTTACGAAAGGTTCGTTTTTATCATCAAAAGGATATACATCACATCCTGTAAGCATCCCTTTCTTCAGATCGATATTCCTTGAAAGCACTGCCTTTCCTTGTAACCGTTCAGGTCGCCTTGACTACTAGGCCTATCTACATCAAAAGCCTTTCTTTCGCTTATGTCCTTCCCGTATTCGTGCGACAATTTAATCTTATTCTCAAGGCCAAGTAAATATATCTCATTTCCGTTTTTCTGTCCCCCTCCCCAAAGCACATACAAATACCGTGTATCAATCTTGTTTATATCTCCCTATCTCGTTGCATGTGGTTCTTTGTGTATAAATTAGATGAATAGCACATACGTAAGAAGAGAAAATTACGATAAAAGATTACATTTGGGGTAACCGTGAATTACTTTATATTTAAATGACCAATGCAACTTAAGTATTTGCATACGATTATTAAGCATTTTTATGCTTTTTCTATTTCAAGAATGATGAAATGCTGTAATAATATGTAATTGTATTGCTTTTTAGGAGTTCCTTATGTTCATACGCATATTGACAAAACCAAGACTATTTTCTTTCTTCTTTCCCCAGTCCCTCGGGGTCCCCTTTCTAATGCAGCAGAATTCTTCTCTCCCCTACCCCTCGGTTTGCTCTGTCTACTCACTCAATGCCAGACACCTTAGCAAGGACTCAGGAGGGGGAGGAAAAACAGGTTCAGTACCCACATAGTCGGCCATTACATAAGATCTACTCTAAGGGAATTGGGTAAGCAGTCATGCTGTGAATGATGTTGTTTATGCTTTATATAAGCATGAAGATTAGGTTCTTCTTTAGGTTATGTCGTGCATCTTGTGAACGGGCAAGTAGTCCTAAAAGGGACAACAACACTGCTAAGGGCCTTTTTATACCATATATCCATTTCTATTTAGTACAAAGTGCATTGATAAATGAGGGCAGCGAAGGAAATTAAATAAATAAATCCCCCTCTGCTCGCAGCCTGTTCTTGGCAGGTGCAATATGTCTTGTTTTCTTTTAGAGAGGGGGAGAAGACCAGCAGTAGCAGCTCACTCTAACAAAATGAGGTGTATAAAATGAAGATTTATATTGCTGGAGAGCATGCAATATGTGAAGCACACATTTGGGAAAGTAGCTTGACCTTAAGTGGAAAATGAAGGAATAACGAATGTTGTTTATAATATAGCACAATATATACAAATAATATTGTAACGCAACCTTATAATACAGTAAAATATTCATATACATGATCTTTAACTAATATTATTTACATCATTTTCAAGGGCAGACTACAGCTATCCATTACAAAATTGTAAAACGCCTTCTATCCCCATTTCCCTTGAGAGAAATCAAGCGTATTGCATCCAATATCTTTCCCTTTCTGGTCTTGCTAAGCAATTGAAAACATTCCAAAGAGTGATGCTCGTATTTGGAAAGCATTTATCTTGTTTCTGCTTGAAGGCAATCTCTTCTTTTGTATAGGGAATATTCTCAGACCCTACGGGAAAACTAGCCCAAATTATTCGGCACTTGTATGAACTGTACCATATTCACTTTCCCCTCATTCCTTTATGCATGTAAAATGTTCTTTTTAAGCATTAGGATGCATTTCTCATGTATATAACAATAATACTGCCTGGTCATCCACTAGAATATTATGCATTTTTCCAAGCCCTTAAATGAGCTTGCTCATTACACTGTATTTTTTCCTATTCATATAAAAAGAAGCTAGATCGTCCGTCATTTTTGCTGTACATTTTATCATCACTCTTCTTGTGACACAGTGGTTTGAAAAAAGAATGAGTCAACATTCCTGAGAGTCAGTGAAAACAAAGTTTCTGTTAATTATAGCTGCCAGGATAGTTATCAGAAGCGTAAACAGAGTCTTAGTAGGTCTCTTGGTAAAGTTGTATTATCTGTAGCTGTAATTCCTTGTAACTTGTAGAATATTTACTGTATAATAAATTTGTCAATGTCAATGTTCTTGTGCTAAACAGTACTTTTTATCTTAAAACTATGCAGATAAAAAGTAAAGCCATATAAGACATCAATTGCAGATATGCAACTTGTAGACATTTTCATCTTTACCTTCATTGCTCTTTCTATCTTTTTCATCCAAAAAGCGCACCATTTTATTATTCTCCTTTTCTTATTCCTCGGCCTGAGCAGGAAGTCCAAGCAACAGCTGGCAGATGAGACAAGAGGACATTACATCGAAGCAGCTACCGACATTTTCAATGTCCAAAGGAAAAGAGTGGGAGTGGGCGAGTCGATTGCTGAGGACAGACGAGACCGTTGATGCTCAGGTTGGATGGACCCGACGGGACTAAACTCAATGTATCACTTTTAAGGAGTTAATATTGATTTCAATCTCAAAGTACGGATGTCAAAATGTCAAATTTCAATGCCTAGTGCAACGGGGAAAGTAGCTTTTGTTTATGCAGTACACAGTATAGCATTATTTATCCAATCCCTATTGATTTAACGTTATAACTATGAAATATTAGATACATGTCAAAATAAAAGTCTTAAGGTGCGAATAATTGTTGTGTCGCAAACGAATGACTGGTTGGGTTTTGCCAAATGAGCAAGTAGAATGCAACAGAGCAACATTGTAAAATTGGACCTGTGTGTTTTTATGATTGTTCATTGCATGATTTCAACGGCGTGAGAAAGAAAGTCATTTAATGAAGGGAAATATGTGCACGGTCAAAAAGGGTGTCATGTTCAAGATGACCGGATATAACAATTATTGCATGGAGAATCATGGTTACTAAAGTCAAGTTTAAAGCATGTCCAATCAATTGATGTTGGACAGATCATCTCTGGGATTTGGAATTTAAGGCCGGCCAGGTTTTACTGATATGACCCTACATTATGATCCTTAAATATTTCATTTCACTTTACGCTCTCACAGTTTGAGCTTTCCAAAAATGCATCGACTGCACACCGATAGGAGGGAACACTGGCAAAAGATAAAAATGAGTTATTGACTCAAAACATTCTTTTCAACTCTGCAAATGATTCCTATTCCTGTCATATTTCATCTCTTTCCGGCAAATGTTGTGTAATGCTAGGGGTAATTATAAAAGTCCATTTCAAAGCCCTTGGGCAATGCCTAGAGTTCTTTTACGGCGAAATTGTACATACCGTTGTCTGCTCACTACTGAAAAATGGGTTTTATGAGGACATGAAAATTAAAGATGGGATATTTAGAATGGGATACAGCGTATCAAAGTGGTGGTATATGGTATGTTATAAGGATAATTAAGACATAATAAAATACTGTCTTTTTGCTAATTATGTTAAAAAATTAAAGGCACTTCGTTTTCCACGGTATTATTCAAATAATGAAACGTTAGAACATCTAATTGAACATCAACTTTCCCCTCATAAAACCATTTGACATCATAGAGGAAACAGAGAAATGCCCCAAAATACACTTTGGGCACCTTTTTGTTTTCTGTGGGAAAGGCAGTTTGAAGCGGAAACGGGAGTGAAACCATTTACGAGGTGTGTCATTATTTTCTTGCTCTGTTTGCGTTGAATTTGATGTTTGTTGTTCATGATGTAATTGTAATTATTGTTTTTGAAATAGTAAATTATTCTTACGTACAAGTATTGCAGATGTCATGAGAATACTACAAATACGGAATGGCATTAATTGCAACAACAAAGTTAACTTGGAAATATAGCCGGACCTCTCGACTCATCAACACTGTCTTAAAAGTAGGGAAACACGAAAACGCTTCTCCATATATCTACATTGGAACTTTATCTTCAAGTTTGTTCCGTATATTTCCAAAGGATGTGTCTGTAAAACGTGCTTGATTTCAATGTCTGCCGTCCGGCCAGAGGAAGAGACGGAAGTTCAAGAGTGAACCTTTAAGGATACTCGCACATTGTAATTCAGTTCAATGCATGGAACAACTATTACATGTATGTTAAGATTTCAACTATGCATAAGTAAACTTTAAGAGTAATACTGATATTATATGCAAAAGTTAATAATTTATGTCTACAATACAGATATACCATGATAGTCATGGGAAGTGTAGCCTTACTTGTGATCTAACCCACACATTTAGTAGTCGTTTTCTTTCTCCTCCTCCTTCTTCTTCTATAAAACCCCTTTTTAGTGGTTTGCGAGCAGACAGAGATATAAAAACGGACATTTTCCCACGAGTAAAAAAGTAAAGCACATGAAAGTTGCGTTTAAGGCTATTTTTAGATTAAATTTGAACATGTTGACAGAGTCTACATGACAAATTGATAGTATTTATTGATACAAAAAGATATTAAAAGTATATTAGCTCTTACTAGTTATAATTTATAATAATTATATATATTGCAGTATAAACGATCCTTTTCAGTTCAACGCCCCGTAATTGTAATACGATCAGACGTAAGTATCAATTTCTCTATTTTCAACAAAACCTACTACTTCATATATATACTTTGCAAATTTAGAGATAATACTATGTGCGCTAGAGCCAGACTAACTCGACGCTTTAATTCCTCCCCCTTTTCCAGTGTTCAATCCGTTATATGCCTAAAAATAGCCATATCTCTGTTTACAAAAACACACAAACAAGTGGCTGTGTTATTAATAAACACGCACTTGGAGACGTCCGTTTTAAACGTCGGTTCTAGAGGTAAAAGTAGTTGATAAATGATGATGTCATTGAGTCATGAACGCTTGCACATTGAGACATCGTATAAAATAGGCCTTGAACAGGTCTGAGAGATGGAATTAGATGTTATAGAATTGATTAAATAAGTATTGCCAGATGGACTAATATTTCTTTCAAAATATTGACAATCCATGCCTTCTTTAAGCATAAAGTCCAAAATCATGTAACATTTGCGAATAAAGTACCATACTCAGAACGATATACTGCAACGTATACGATATTCATTGCAAGCATTCTTTATTCTCTAACGACTATTTATCCTCTCAGCAAGGTGTCCAAAATGCGCTACCAACAAAAAGCGTTTATTTCCCATGCACACCATGGAAAAAACTACTGTGTCGGCTGCATGCACCTTTTGTCAATAATTAGGCCATTGGAGTTGGAGGCTGATTCCATCTGCCAGCATATGCAGTTTTAGCATCATTGGGCAGGAGAAACCTTTACTTTCCTTCAGTCATGTTAACTATGCTATCGTCATAACCGGTATAAAGTACAAGTACTTGCTGTGTATAATACAGGTGTACCAATATAGAATAAACAGGCGAAAGTACACACATTTCAAAATCATCATGTATGTATGAATTATCCACTTTTAGGCCATTTATGTCATTTTCTGACCCAATTTGCATCACATTCAGCATTTTGTTGACTACAAATAATCTGGCATGCATAATCAGCAAATATATTGAGTGCAGCTCTATATATTTGACCATTAAAAGCGTACATGTGACAGCTGGTCGCAAAAGAGCATTATTTGGGATCATGGAAGAAATGGATAAAAGCAGCGCAAAAAGCTAATTCTGATAAATGGCCGGACATAGTGTACTGTAAGAAAGGATGTTTATGGAAGTGAAATATTTGTAAGCACATAACATTAGAGTTATACTCTCATGTAATCATTTATGATTACCCCCTTTTACTTTTATGCATGTTATCAATTAATATAAATAAAATATATTTAAGAGTTCACAAACGTCATAAAGCCTCCCCTTACTGTACACTTCAATTTTCTCCCACAGAGAACAGTAAAAATCCTTGCAGCATCTGAAAAAAATCGCCTCTCTTCCAATTTCTTTCTTTCTTTGTGTCATTTTCGGTTCAAAGGCTCCACTGATCCGGAATAAACAAGCAAATATGAACGAAGGAATAATGCGACGGCATTTTAGGGAGATTATTGACGACAGAGAAGCAGGGACAACAAAGTAAGTCAAAAGTATTTCCATTTAGTAAAATACTGTCTAAAAACCACTAAAGCAAGTAATTTATGCTCATAATTGTATAAATGAGCTGCATTATATATCATGTGAGAAATTGAAATAGCGCTTTTCGTAAAATGGTAACCCTGATACCCGGCTTAAATTCACCCATACGACGGGATTAGAAGGCGTGTCGCACACACTGGGTCATGGAGACAGAAAGAAAAAAAACTACGGCAGCAGGATATTTGTAATTATTACTTTAGTAAGCTACTGCTGAGGTAATTATCGAATGGAGGAAATACTCGTTTTTGTCAGCTCACTAGTGTTGCATAAAATAAAAAGGGATTATTTGCAACAAGTCGAAGAATATACGCAGTATCTTAATTAAAGCATTTTATACAATTGATTATAATTGTAGAATTTACATGTATTGCATTTTATGTAAGTTTTGGACTCCCAAACAAATTTCTCTTGTTCTTCTTCTCTTCCCTGTTTATGCGTCCGCGCATTTTCTCTCCAAAAACTCCGTTTATATTCCTTACCAACAGTGACGGTATTGTGTGAGTTTGTGTGTGCATATGAGCTCTACAATACTAGACATAACTGACATGCGCATGCATCAAAATCCTGTATAACACTGCGCATTTATGCCTTTTTGGATTACAGAAAAAATATGTTTATTAACAACATTGCATCTTGTCCATATATGAGCGATTACTACCATATTATGTTAAACATTACCCTGTACGTACAATACACTCCCTCGAAAAAAATGTATAAACCTAATATATTTGACCATAACACACAATTTGAATGTATTTGATCTTTCATAGTAGTATTTGTTAGCTCTTATGCGCATATTACTGTCAGCCATAGCAGCTGAGTGCTTTAGACTTCATGCGCGCAGCTGCTACTGCTGGAACTGCTGCAGTCCAAGCTGCTACTAAGGGAAGAAAGAGGGTAGTTTTGTTGTTTGGAAGCTGCTGTTGCTGCTTGCATTTGCTGCTTTTAAGAAAATTAGGACTTAAAAACTAGTATAGAAAACTGGCAGTAATAGACTAATAGTTTTACCGTAGAATGCAGAAGACCGAAACCCAAGAAGTTCATTACTACTAAAGCACTACAACATGTTTAGGGGTATTACAATAAGACTATAACTATATGAACGCGCTACTTACAATACGGTTAGTCCAATTGGTTAGTCCATTAAAAAGTCTATAAATATATGCAATATTTGGCAGATCTCCCATAAAATATTGAGCTTTTAATGCATATGTGCGGTGATGTTGTTTTTTGAAAAAGAGAAAGAGAGCAAAAAGAAAACAACACACTGGTACCATATTTGCTTAATACTATAGGAGAAAAAAAATGAAACCAAGTTCAAACGGAACAGTTTCCCCTATTTATTCCCTCTACTACTTAATTTATCCAAGCTCATACCACTGTGATTGCTCCTTTTGACTGACGGGGCAGCCGCTGGCGGCGTATTTTCTCTGATGCATAGAGATGAATAGATGGGATGGATGGAGAAAATACTCCAAATAGTTGACCTCAAACTTAAAACGTATATTAAAGTCTTTACTAATGTGCAGTAAACTTGCAATCAATCTACAATAAAAATAGCCTTTATTATGTTCATATTCAGAATGAGACCTTCTAAGTCTTATTTAACATCTGTGAGCTATGCTTTTACTCTGGAAATTAAATTAGGCTCTCGAGAGCAGCTTCCAAATATTTTTTTTTCGGGACAAAAATATAGAGACTCAAATTTCCACAACACAAGTGAACAGAGAGTTGGAAGCGCTTGCTGTTTGCTTCATTAAGATTATTACGTAATATTCTATCTGACCTTGTTACATATAATTAAGTATAATAAATATGCCACAATGTAGGACATTTCTGACAATAAATGTGTCACAGACTCCCAGCCCTGTTTCCATGAATATGCCAATGCAATGTTGCCGATAAGCATCTTTCTTGCATTCGGGTTTTCCATTCAGGGAAAAATGCGCTTTTAAATAGAAAAATGCATGGGAAGTTTTGTCTGACGAAAACTTATAAGACAAAATGTATGTTATTTCAGTGACTGTATGCCACTTAATGAAATCTAAATGAATTAACATAGTTTCAATACAAGTATAAAATATTAATTTAAGTACTTTTAAAACTACATTTAAGGTATTCTTTAAGAAAGCCGATGTCATTTTAGTCGTGTTGCGTATTCCATTATCAATAGTAAGAATCTAATACTCTCCACTGTGAAATCAGACACCGACCCAAGGAAATGAGTAAATAGAAAATGGAACGAAAATGTCGTAGTATTTTCCTTCAATTCTTCAGGAGATTCAATGGGCGATTACCACGAAGACGAAGAAAGAAGAATGTGTTACCGAATACAGACACAAAACAATAATTTTGTAAGCTGCAACTCTAACTCAATCAATATGTGACTCCCAATATCTTAAGAATGGTGTCTTTACTTTACTTTTTATTTTGCTAATGCATAACCATAGTTGACATATAATGTAGTCTCCAAGATGTAATTTAAAACTGCAGCTGCTGTTGGCAAACGGCAAGAAGAAAAATTCGCCTTCGTGTAATATCTTTTTCTCTTTTTTACAAGTTTGTCCTGAGCCATAATAATAAATATTCAACCACTTCCGGTTTTGGAGAAAAACTGTTGTTGTCTGTAATGCTTTGAAACCGGACCCAGCCAAACGTGTAATGAAACCCATCCATTGGATTATTGTAGGAAAAAAATATATTCCTTACACGATTAAAATGTTGTAAAACTTAAACAACTTGGGGAAGTAAATACTTTGCACATAAAAGATAATTCATATATGCCAAGGATGCACGTAGTTCCTTTTAAAGTTAGATTAGTCCAGTATTGAACGACTTCAACTTTAGTGCTAATCTTTGGTCTGGTTAAACTACCACATTAAGTGATATTTAAAGACTCCTCGTATTTCTTACTTCCACCCTGATTAGTATTACTTTTGCTCTATTAACAATGGTCCCCGCTGCTCAGCTGACAGCACGTAACGTTCAGAACCCTCTTGTCACAATAAAAGTGACATTTGGATAAAAGGGATAGAAACATACAACACCATTGTTTGGGCTTTTGTGGAGGATGGAAAAGGGGAAAATAATTGTTAGTATATTTTGTGTCAAATTGGATGGAAAAGGGTAGTTGATAAACCTGCACATGTTCGTTCATATTAAAGCGGGTTCACTAATAACAGCCAGTTAGGGATATTAAAAGGCCCGAGCAAGTGATTTACCGGGTGTACGTTGTATCTAACTATTATTTAATCACCCGGCAATAATGAATAATTCAATGGTACCAAAAGAGACTGAAGTCCGCGACTCACCTTCTTTGGCCCAGTATTGGTTGGCACCGGCCCTCCCCCCACCCCGGGCATCTTCCTCGGCTTCTTCTCCGTGAGCCGCTCACACCGGCGAATCTTGCAGATCTGGTGACTCTTGTCGTTCCGGCACGGGGCGCAGTCGCCGCAGTTCTCCTTGCGGGAGCAGCCGGTGCATTCGCCACACCTGGAGCAATAAAAACACATTAATATTTCGTTTGAACATCTACATCTAAAGTAACATCTTACCTTTTCCTCTTCTTCTTTGAATGCTTCTCCCCGACATCGACAGGTGGGCGCTCAGCGGGCGCATGAGCCCCGCTCATGGGCGCAGCATGATCCGTACTGGAGATTGCGGCCACTTGTCCCGGTGTATCCGGCGGAGATCCGTCTTCAAGGGAACCTACACGACCAACTTTCTTTCGAAGTTGGGCTGTTAGAGTGGGATGCTGCTCGATGATGGTGTTACCTAAGGAATAATTAGAAATTTAAGAATTGCATAACATAGAATAACAACATTTTAATATTTATAAACTTCTATCTTTTAACTGTTATTCGCTTAGCCAGCCATACACAAATTTAGATATTTAAATTTTCCATGTCGGCAAACACGTTTGAATTTCATTTAACCAAAAATATTGATATTGTTACCTGTGGTCGGAGCTGGCTTTGGACTCTGCGCCTTTCTCGGCTGCAACGAATGGTAATCCCCACTCGGCGCAGACGCCGCACTTGTATATTGCGGGGGCTGCTGCGCCGCGTTCGCAGCTACTGCAGGCGTCGCACTCGACGCAGAAGATGTCGGCGGAAACTCCTGAAACTGACTTTGAAACGAGGGTAACCTCGTATCCACCAGGTAAGGGTTATGCGCGGGTGCCGCATGGTAATACCCAGGTACCGCAGGTGGGCGTGGCAATGACACATTAGGCGGGGCTTGCTTTGCAGCGGCAGCAGCAGCTGCCTCTGCCTCCCAGGGTCTGTACGACCCTCCCTGCGACGCCGACGCACTCCCATCAAAATCCGGCCACGCCCCTGTTGTGGGCGTGTCAGTGCCAGAGCTGAGTAGGCGTGACAGTGTTAGCCCCTCCCCCAGGGCGGTGTCGAATTCTAGCTGTTCCGAGGAGCTTGACGGCGTGGCTGCTGTGTTGGAAGTGGGCGGGGCTGATGAGGGAGTGGCCGTTGTTGTGGGTTCAGTTGCCCCGCCCCCACCGGCGCTGTCTCCTCTACTCGTTTCGTTCATATTTTGATTCACTGTTTGTGTCTATGGTGCATGGTGAGGAGGAGTCTAGAGTGGCATTGTTTGGCTCATAATGAGTGTAGTGTGTAGCATCTGAGGTAGTGGGATTCGGTCAAGTCTTGGGTTTATTGGTTGAGGGTTTTGATCTGTAAATAGGTTGAGATACGAAAAGTTATTAGATCAATTAATCAACGATGATTATGTATCTTTAACATAAACATACAGTAGTTATAACACTAATATGTACTAAAGAGGTCTCTTATATGTCTTTAATGAAATACTATGAAAAAATGTCGAATACTTTTTGAGTTTCTTTTCAGACTATATTGGCGGAAATTTTGCTAAACTTTTTCTGCGTTCCTTTAAATACGTATGACTGTATTCCCGCCTTTGAATCATTCAAAGAGGATTCAATGTGAATATTATTCAATGAATTCTTGGCAGCGTAACTTTTTTTGATGTGAAAGCCATAGTAATGTACCAATTGAACTTTTTCTTTCAAGCGCGAAAATTAATGACCGAAGAGAATATGGTTTACAGTTTAGATTGGCTACCTCAGTGACTGCGTTTGTCCCTTTTCTATGAAACACATTTTACAATGAGTATGTTAATGCAACTTTCAAGTTCCTTGCTGGCTAACGTAGGCAAAACGGGATATAAATAATAGTTGATGCTATAAAAATAATTCTAGGGGGTCCGTGGTGGCCGCGCTCGCTAGTCGCTCGTCTCCGGCAAAAGAATTCCGGGTTCGAATCTCCCCCGCGGCAAAGATAGTGAGCGTGGAAAAGTATAGTTGGA
>LR139243.1:0-12582 GCA_900659605.1 Tisbe holothuriae | reverse complement strand
GTTTTAAACCACTTGGACGGCATGCATGTAATGATTGCCATGGCGTACACCATTCTCCGCGTCCACCGCCGATACCTCATGAAGCTTGGCATGGACGAGCTCATCGAGCACCTGCAGATCAACCTGGAGAAGGATTTCGGCTTTGAGGATGACGTCGTTATTGATAAGCTCAGGGAGGCCATGAATGAGCTGGGGTCAAATAGGTAGGAAAAGAGTTTTGGTACAAGAAGTAGTTCTTAGACAAGAAAAGCTAGAATTAATAAATATATGTTATTATTCTTGCTTTTCTTTCTTGCCTTAGACCATGCTTTAGCCACTTTATTTGTATTAAATTTAAACCAGAAGAAGAAGCCCCTTGGCTTTATATACAAATTCTGTCCGTTCACTAAGTGCAAATGGTTATTTCTAAATTATGTTCTTAGAGCAGAACATTTCATTGAAATGGGTTTATTTTAACTTTTCAATAAGGCTTGCTTCTGAATCATCAAGCTATAGTACATCTGTCCTCTCTCGTATTATTTGTTACTCAATCACTGAAGTTCCTGCATCTTTGACAAGGTCAAGCAAACATCTATGTCACGCTCAAGTCATAATATGTCTTATGTACTCTTCATATATGGACTAAAGTATTTTCAACGTGTGTTACAAACGAGTTTGTTGCACAGCTTTGTTTGTTTTCCCGACACGTCTCATGTTTTTCACGTTGGCTAGCCACCGGAATGCAAGAAGAATGATTTGAAGCGTGAAAACTTAAGTCTTAAGATGCAAAAGCGAGCATAACCGAGAAATGATTGTTGCATGTTTTGCAAATTATATGGCAGTTATCAGGTTTTTGAAGGCCTAAAAAACTTTCTTTGTCATTTTTAATAACAATACTGGTTATATTACGTTTCGCCAGGGCAAATATTCTAGGTTTGGTCAGGGATATTCGATCTTACTCTTTGGTTGTACCAAGGAATTCTAGACCTCAAGGAATTCTAGACCCTGGGCCTAGAATGTTTTGGTTGTACAATTTGTCAATTTCCCCTGATTTTCGAAATACTTTAAGGTATGGTAGACTTTCTTAGTAATTTCAATAGCAATACTTGCTTACGGTTCGGAATGGACATCCATGTAACAGCTATCTACTATTTCCTCTGATTTTCAAAAGACTTTCTGGGGGAAAAACAAGGAAAACTAGAATAATGGAAGTCTAACTTATTCTGGCGTAAGAAAAGTGAAGAATTACATAATTCTAGGAATTACAATAACATAAAATTACACCTAAATTACCGCTGGTATTACATTTTCCATGAAATTATCAGGAATTACTTTTCAAATGTAATTATTCCCAATGCTTGCACTCATTTTATAAACAATCCTCCTTGCAGAATGGACCGCCCCGGCCAACCCCCACCGGATGAACTCCCCACCAAGCCATTCGGCCTCGTCTCCGCCTCCCTCATCCCCCTCGAACAAGAAGTCGGATACCGGACCGGATTCACGGACAAAGAACGGGAGATCTCCGCACACACAATCCAACGCCAGATCGAGGTCGAGTCACGCCTCCGAGCGGAGCCCTCCATGGAAGAGGTCTCCGAAGGAGACTCGGAGGATGAGGAGACTGCTCGGAGCCATAACCACAGCCAGATGCTGGACGTGTCTAGTTCGTCCGCTCGGAGGGGTCCGAGTGCCATGTCAGGCTCCTCCTCGGAGGCGATAGAGCGGTTGGATGACTCTGTCCGGTTGATGATGCAGACGGCGGATTTGAATGGGAAGCATGATGATGATAATGATGTCATGACGATTGGGTACAGCAAGAGTGCGCAGGTGAGATTTAATATTTGATCTTTTTAGTAAGCAGCCGAGAGAGCAAGAAAACTAACCTCGTTCTACTTCCCTAATTAAGAAAAATATCGTAAAATTTCAATCTGTTTAAAACAAGATAATTATGGGTTGCAGAGGTCTGAATCCATGCGACTAGAAACTCTTGGGTCCAAGCCATCGAGATCTAGATACCATAATAGTATTATTGTATCTCAATGGTACATGGTCCAAGCACATACTAATTAAATTATATAATGTGACCTTGCAGTTACTGTAGTCCAGTGCTTACTTCGGCCGCTCTCTCTTTTTTGGCTAACATACTAGCAGCTTTAAATGGCAGAGAGCTTTTTTGTTATATTCACTGGATATATATTCACATTCCTGTAATTGAGTAGGCTCAAGTGGCTAATTATAGTATAAGGGCCCTTGATTTGGCTGAAGTAATTTTTTTCTCCTTAAAGTGCTTTAAATTTGGAGTGTGTTTGATACACCTATCAATATAGCCCATAATCCCCTTGTCATTACTGTGCTAGACATAAAATAACCTATTTTACTTACCAATGTTCTATTTTTGGTACGTTTATAATGTAAGCATGTGCAAAATACCGATACCGCGGTATTAGTCGGTATTTTTTCAATACCGTACCGACTGTCAGTATTTCTAACTAGTCGGTATTCCCATTTTCGGTATGTAACTCCCCTCACCTGTGATTGTGATTTTTGTGGTCCCTATATCATTTCAAAAAATGCTTTCCACTCAGGTTTTACATATTTTTACAGGCCTTTTAGTTACCTTAGTTAATTAACCTAGTTAGAGGAGAACAGTCTGGACAGAATATTTAGCTTCAAACTCGTCCATTTTAGCCCATACTGTACACTACAGAAATCAATATCAGAATACCGAAAAATACCGACTATTAGTCGGTATTTTCCAATTCCGTACCGACAAAATACCGACTAATTAATTTTGGATACCGCACATGCTTACTTTATATAGTGCAATAAAGACAATTTCACAGCTTTTACCAGTTTGTTTAACGAGAGACAAATTTTGTTACATTGCATTATCTAGAGACTCTTTAATTGCATCCTTCTTAAATTCACCAGATTTTTAACTGTGAAAAACATAAGTAATGCTGATTCCTGATTCATTCATAATGTTTCAGGTCGTTGAACGCCGCCACCAAGAACACCGCACCAGCACCAAACGCTACTCCTACGGCGGCGGCGGCAGCACCCCACGCCCCGCCTCCGCCAACAACGGCACCGCCGCCCTCTCTACCACCTCCTACGAAATGAACTCATCCGTACTCAGCTCCACAACGTCCAAATCCATCATGTCTCGATCCCAGCAGCAGATGGTCATCGCCAAGGGAGACGTCGTACGCATTCACGTGCCGTACGCACAGGATCAGACGCATGAGGTGCGGGTGACGCCGAGTGCGTCGAGTACGGTTGTTGCGTCAGGCGGGAGTTTGAAGAAGAAGGTGAAAGGACGGAAGTCGGGGAGTCCGAATAAGAGGATGAGTGCGCCGCCGCGGTGATAATGGGCATGTCTATGGATCCAGAGACCTGCCTTAGTGCTTGTTTGTCTATGGATTCCATGTGATACAGTCCTGTTATAGTGTCTATATACGCCTTTGGACCCGTTGGAAGTGCAGACATTATGCGTCATTGAACTGTAATGAATCCAGAGACTTGCCTTTGACCTTGTTTGTCTATGGATTCCATGTGACACAGTCATTGACCTCAAACCATAGTGTCAATATACGTCTTTGGAGCCGTTGAAGTGCAGACATTATGCGTCATTGAACTGTAATGAATCCAGAGACAAGCTATTGACCTAGTTGTCTATGGATTCCATGCGACATTCTGATGGTCCTGGGTAAACCTCGAACCATAGTGTCTATATGCGTCTTGGTCTTGGGAGACATTGCAGCGAAGTGCATCTAAAACATTATACTTCACTGAACTGTAGTGGATCCAGTGACCTGCCATTGACCTTAGTGTTTGATTGTCTATGGATTCCATGTGACACTCATTGAGCTGTCCATTTGTCTCTATATGCCAGTGAATGGTGTCTCTGGAGTGTCTATAGAGCCTCTGTGAGACTTGTGGGTCTTATAAGTTATATGCATGTAGAGCCACGGTGATATAAGTGCAAATAAAAACGGACGCTTTTATAGTGATGAACTTATTGCCTCTAAACGTATAAAACCCCTCCTTAATAATAATTTATTACGTGTGAATTGTTGAATGCTTTATATATTTTTGTTGAAGAGCCAAAAAAACTGTTGACTGGTTTTCAAAATGGGCTTGATATACACGGATAAAATGCCTTTGAGAGTTGTATTAACAGAGGAAAATGGAACATTTATGCAAAGGTTGTACGTCTACAAAATCTATTTTTCTGCATTCCCTTCCATGAATAATAAGCAAGGTACAAGAAATTATTGTTCCCCACTTTAAAACTGTTAATTCCCTTAATATTAATAGTCATTCAACACTAAACACACAGTATATAATATGAACCTTCACAAAACACACTTTTTAAGTTACAATAATATTGCAGTAATGTTTTCTGTTGTCAAATTATAAATACTCACACAGTGGTTTTGGAGACTATTTAATAATAATTTATTTGTATTCCCTATTTCCCGAGATCATCATTCATTGTCTACGAGAGTCAAAAAGTGAAAAATATTAATATTATGAAGAGAAAATAAATATATAGATTATTACCTACCAGAAACAGAGGTTTTTACTTCAATCTGGGGAACAAGGAAACCTAAAGCTGAACTTTTAAGTTTTCTTGTATAAAAGAATAGCTTGGATCATGAACAATGGTTACAAAGACTGCAACACCAGCTACTGAAAGTTGGAACATTTTTTTGACGGTTTGACCATTTTTGAAGTCATTTTGGGAGGTTAATACTTAATAGTGTTTCTCTGTGTACCAGTTGATCCATCTAAAACCTTTATTACCTTTATTACTATGCGTATACAATAATTGGAAACTTCGACAGTATAATATTTCAGATTTTTGGTTAAATCATTTATTAAATGAACCATCATTTCCTAAAAGGAAGGTTGACCTCGCCATTCGCCCATTTGTACACAACTTGTTGTTCACATACACTTCAGTAATCTTATTTCCGCCATCTGTTTATCCCTTATTAAGTACTCGTTTATTTGGGAGTTTCCAACGATTGAATGTTAATTCTATGGTGTTGCAAGCAAGCATAACTAGTAATTTCTAGAAGTAACGAAAATACTGTAATTTTATGTTTTTAGAAAAATGTAATTGTAATTCATTACATTTTCGTAGCTAAAGTAATTGTAATTTGTAATTCTCAGCACAGAAAATTACAATTGACACTACATAAATAGGTAATTTAAGATGATTTTTGGATGTAATTTAAAAAAATAACCAATTACAGTTATCAAGCAAAGTAATTGTAATTGTAAATTTGCCAAAACAAAAGTAATTTAGTATTTCCTTGACTTGCAAGGACATCTTAATGTATTTGTAAATTAAGATGTAAAATGGACGAAGAATAATCTAAAGAGTAAATAATATATCGAGAATACTAAAAAAAAATGTACTTCATTGAGCAAAAATCCATATTCAACAGATCACAGAAGCTGGTTTTTGTTTAACTTTTTTTCGGTTAATCCGGCCGATTAGCATGATTTTAATCCATTTTATTAAGCGAAATCTGATTTGGATCACGATTAGACTGAAAAATAATTCAAACAAAAACCGGCTTCAGGAGATTAAAAAGGGGAGGAAAGATAATTTGATGTTGCTAAGTGTGGACAATGATCAATCAGGTTTGAGGGGAAATAGTTTATTTATAGCAAATTGAACTTTTCATCGCTTTTTGTACAGTTAACATCTATTTTGGACATCAGTAGAACTCGAACTGACTTAATTGAGCGGACGGACGACTACTATAAAGTACAACATATAATGAAAAAAATTCTTCTCCAGATCTTGTCAAGCAATAAAAATATTATATTTATAAGTTATACTTTTTCCCAATAACTTTGTGTGACGTTAATCATTAATATCAGTAAAACTTTTAAATTACATCAATAAGGAAAGGTTCAAATTTAAAATATTAACTTTTTAATAAGTACACATCAAGTCAATCTTAATAAAACTTGTAAAGTACATAAAAAATGGCACAAATGTTAACTTTTTGATAAGTACAAAAGTATGTCCGACTTAAAAATATTGAATTATTTGAATATATCAAACATATTATGACTAGGTACCATTCTACATAAAAAAACTATATTTTGTAAGTACGATAGAAGCCACGTTAACAACAGAACTAAACGTACTTATTATGTATTCAATTCTCCTGACCCCGTGTTCATTTCTTCGAGCCGACCCGACGAGCCTTGCAGGCCACGCAAGACGGGTCGACCGACATGGAGATATAATATACTCTAACTCAGCCGCCCAAACAGGCCAAGTGAGAGATGCGCGTGTCGTGCACAGGGACAAAATAAATATGGTAGAGTAGAATCGTACGCCATTTTCCGACCGTTGTCCTTGATTGGTATTCAATCAACCAGAACGCTAACATTATATTATATTGATTTATAGGGTATGTTAGTTGGAAATAGTATTGCTGCAAATTAATTATTACATTGACAACAATATTTGACCCTATCATCACATCTTTGTCCGGCCTTTAAATCGAGACGGGACAAACGTAAGATCTGGCGTGTCCGTCTAGGCTGCTGCTGATATTTGGGCTTACATAAGGAACGAAATTCAGCAAAAACTTCTATATACGACACTCTCTGTATTACAGTGGTTTAAAACGGATAAAATATGTTACTCACATATGCCACAGTTATTGACACTATGATTAAAATATTGTATCTCCTATAGGACTGCAGCTAAACCTACTATTATCTCAATTTTACTCTCAAGGTATTAATTCACAAACCACTGTGCATTGTACTTCTCATACCCAGAGTGCGCTCACAACTAGCTAGCGACGACAGGTATAAAGGAGGATTCATTCCCTGTCCAAACTGACTACATTGTAGAAGCTCTATCAGAAATTACATATCTCAAAACTATTGCGTGCTCTCATTCCTGTTCGGAAACTCACGTTATAGAGCTACGAATCAGCTGTGTTTTGCTCGGAGCAGGCTCCATGTACTTTACTTCAGTCGGGAGTTAGTGCAGCGCTCACTACGTAGAGTAGTACGAAGGAGTGAAGACGTCTCTCAAAATGGAAGGACCTGCTGTGAACGAGGATGGAACACCGCTTATGTGCGGTATATGCAACGGCCCTGCAGAGACCATCCACCTCAATTATGGTGCACATTGTTGCTTCAGCTGCAGGGCGTTCTTCCGCCGTATCATTCAGAAGAACACTGTTGCCAAGCTCAAGTGCAAGGGCGGCGGTAGCTGCACCCTGGATCCAAACTCCAGCGCAAAGTGTAAGAAATGCCGCTATGAACTGTGTATAAAACAGGGCATGCAGCCCAACATGGTGCTACAGGGTGCGGAGAAGATTGCCCACTTTAGGAAGCTCATCACAAAGCAACTGGAGGCTGAGGGTCAGAAGATTAAGCGTGTGGAGTGCGGACCCAAGAAGCGGGGTCGTAAGAAGAAACCCATGGTCACCGACCTGCCAGAAGAGGTCGTTGCCAACATCAAGCTCAGCTTCAAGCGCAAGTGTGACGGCGTGTCAGACGGTCATGACGATGAAGACTTTGATGACAATGACTCAGGGCTGCACGGTGACAGCAGCAGTGACAACAACAGCAGCACCATCAACCAGCTACAGTGGACTATGACAACACTACCAGCTCAGGTTGCTGTACCAAGCGGTGGTAGCAGCGGCCAGGAGTCTCCAGTCAGCAGCGTGCTCAGCGAATCACCGCCTGCAGCAGCAGCCAACAACCCGTTCATGTCTGTGGACTCGCCGCTCATGCACTTTGTCATCAGGAAGCTGCAGCGTGATGAGGCTGATGATGACTTCCTACTTGATCTGGAGTATGATGTCTGCCTTCAAGAGTGTACTGAAGATCCATGTGTATGCTCATGCTTCCTGTGGAGGGTGGGTGCGCTCATGAACCTGCAGGGGGACATCATGCCAAAGCTGAGACGGTTGAGCGGGGCTTCTACTGACCTAAAGGAGACTCAGGGGCATTTGCAACAGCTGCAGAAGAGCTGGTTATTGGCTTGTCTCATGACGAGCTTCAACCCGACTAGCGTGCAGAACATCCTCCTGCATCACCATGGTCATGCCTCAGCACTCACCCTGGAGACCATCAGCAATCACATGCAGAGACTTGCCTTGCTATTCCACAACTTTGCCGTCCAGCAGCCAGAGTTCATTGCCATGACAAGTCATGCTCAGGCTGAGCTGTTGACAGCCGCAACACCGCTGTTTGTCCAGTACATCCTTGGCCGGTACTTGTCATCCAAATCCGGGCATGAGCAGCTCTCCTGGCTGCTGTGCAATGGCATCCCTGCTGATGTGAAGCCATATGAGGTCCAATATGGGATGAAGTCCAGCATGACAGAGCTCCAGAAGGTGGTGCCACTGTTCCAGACTGAGAGCAGCCTTGTGGAATACTCCAGACTGGTCCAGAACGTTGGCAGCTGTGAGATGCCACAATGGGCCCTGTCCGTACTCAGCCTGCTCTTCCTCTTCAGGACAAAGCGTGACAAGATTGACTACCCCACCCTACAGTCTGTGGTTGGGAATGCTTGCAACAGCCCATGCTACATGGAGGGGGTGTTTGAAACCCTGGACAGGATGGGGACCATGATCCATGACCAGTCAGCTGCTAGTCACAACCATCAAGAGATGACTCAGCAAGTCACACTGGAGTACACAGAGGCTGAGGAGTCTTGGCTGAGGCAGACGTTCAAGTCATTCCATGACACAATTGACTCTGTCAACATGGGTCCGGACATGGTCAAGGAGTTCCTCATGTTCAGCCTGGACGTGCCACTGGCTAAGAATCATACAGTCATGATGGGTAGGGTGATACAGCACAGGTTGTCCAGGGTCTACAGCCAATCATCAGCATTCAAGAGCCTCCACTTTACAGAGCAGGATGCCATGTTGAAGAGCAACATTTTGCTCTGTGTGACATTGCACATGGCAAGGTGCTGCTGCTCTGAGGGTGAGAATCAGGTCAAGGGAATGTGTGGAAAGGATGATATGCAGACATTCCAAGAGGGGAAGCAACTCCTTGGAAACAGGGCCATCAAGCAGATCACATTGAATGATGTCAGTCCTGGAATGACCCATGAGCAGATGCTGCAGTTTAAGGACATGGCATGTAGTCTGTCTCACTATGTCAAGTGTGGGGATAGTTATGATGTGTTGATGCATTGTTTGCTCTTCTCATCTGAGAGGGTGCCAAAGAGTGCACGGATTCAAGCATTGGAGCACAAGTACTTGCTGGCGCTGCAGCGGCGGTTGAGGAACTCTTATGGGTGTGCTCAGCCGGCAGTTATGGAAGGCCTGTACAACACAATGAAGAATATTAAGATGCTGGCTGGGATGATGGAGAAGTTTATTTTGTCAAGTAAATGAGTTAAATGCTGCGTAATAAAGACTCTGCCATCTTTAAGAATGTTTGTGTTGACACATTGTTTGCTCTTCTCATCTGAGAGGGTGCCAAAGAGAGTACGGATTCAAGTGTTGGAGCACAAGTACTTTCTGGTATTGCAGCGGCGGTTGAGGAACTCATATGGGTGTGCACATACAGCAGTTATGGAAGAGCTGTACAACCCTTTGAAGAATATTAAATACTTACTGGGATAATAAATATATTTTTGTCAAGTAAATGAGTTAAATGCTGTGTAGAACATGCTTATAATGGCTGTAAATCTAGATAATTATGCCTTGACACAGAAAATCAAACAATATATTAAATTGCTTAAGAATGGCCTCCAATACTTTCTACAAAGTTATACAACAATAATGTAATGTGACAATACGGATTATTAATAAACAATATCCAATATAATGGAAAGGTCATTTGAAGCCAATATCCATTAATAGCTTTCCTGACCAATACTTGCCCCAAATTTGATGAATAATGTGCTAATACATGATTGGATATAAACAGTGTTATGCGTACAACGGTTACGTGTACTACCTGGATTTTAATGCAGTTTAGATATAATCTAAAGTAATATTTTATTGTTACATCTGATAATGCTTAGACAAAGATAAACAAATCATGCCATGTGTATATGATAAGATAATAATAAACACCTCAGAATACGAGTAAAGTCTAAGCTTCGTTCCAGGAAAGAGAGTAGATAAAACGATTTTAAAATATAAAAACTAAATATTGGGGGAAATGCTCATGTACTTAACAAATAAATACTTTTAACAAGTTTCACAACTCCGAATTAAGTGTTAAATTGTCATGGCCAACCAAAAAAAACTGGCTGGCTTTAATCATTTAACACTTAAACTGTGTAAATGTCTGAAACATTTGGCAACCGCGTTAAATTTGATGATCCAAAGCATGTTGAATCTTTTCTTCCGGACAGTTGAATGTACTTCACTCTAATCTCTCTAACCATGTTCCTTGTTGGGATGAACGTTCAACAGGAAAAAGGAGAATCACGCAAAAATCTGACAAAATAATTGGAATGTTAGAGGCTTGATTTTTGGAACCTCGCATGTATGGTAGCATTTTCAAATAAATGCAATTCTTTGGATAAAACCATTGAAGCATCAAATGGTATATGTCAATAGTGCAAGGCTGCCCAAATTATAAGAAGCAAGTATGGTCAAAACCGGAGTATTAAACACCTATATATTGCCGGAAATACGCTCTATCTAGCTATAGCTTGTACCTGATATAGTTTCATTACAGACAGTAAACATAGTCTAAAAGGTAAAGGCTCTCCTGTAAAGTTACATATTTGGCCAGATAACTCTTATCATTTGGACAGCCGAAATGCTCTCTCATACATTGGATTGTTACTTTTACAACCTCCTGACGTTTACTCGGTCCAGTTATTGTAGTAAAGTACTTTGGGGGAAACCAGTTTAACTTCTTGAGAGTTGAGTGGAAGAAAAATACACAGATAGGCGTAAGATGCAAAGTGTGTATTGTGAAGTACAATAATGAAATATAATATATTTTCTCTTCTACTATTTACATAATATTATGCTACTTTACAGTAGATAAAATAGGCATTTATTAAAATATTAAGTAGATGACCATGCAGGCAGTTCAACTTTTAATGGCATTATGAACTTCTTCAAATTCAGAGGCAGCATTTTTATAATGCAATGAAAACTAGAAAGTCTAATGTCATAACGACATTGTGCTGTCCTTGCATTAATTTCCGAAATTGTAGACATATTACAATCATAGCCGTTCAAAGTCGCCACCTTACGTTGAAACTTCATATCGGATGAAAAATTCAGATTTAGACACCCTGAGAGCGCATGCCATCTAGCGGCAACTAAACTAAACACTCTTAACTAAGGTTGTTATATTATATTTACAACATGTTAAGTTAAATACGATAAAAATACAATGAACAAGTTAAAATGGGTACCAAAAACTTACCATCATAAGTTCATTATTAACTTCTAGTCAATAAATCGCCAGGAGCTCACTTTCTAGTTTCTACTAAACGAAGAGTGAAAAACAAAGTCCCGGTGTACGATGAACTTGTGCCTGAGACTTCTTTTATATCAGAGCTTTGAATGCAATACAAGTGGAATTTGAAACATGTCATATTTCAATGTCGGAAAAGATGGGAGTATTAGTGTAGTTTAAGGCCACTGTATGGTCATTTGATATTGTTATTTTTATATCACATGTATATTATAATTATGTATGTAAAATAATGATTATAAAAATGATAGTAAGTGTGAATTGGACTTAAAAAATTAATGTACCTAAGTAACATAATGAGTGCAAGCATGGAAAATTTATCCTCTTGTTGTACTGCATTTTCCTCCCAGAGTCTTCCTTTTCTTCTCTCTTGGTGTACAACAAACCGTATGATGATCTTTTCAAGCCAGCTTCAGATTCGTATAGTACGCTTTCTAGCCGCGGCCGCTCCTCTATAGTGAAGTACTATAAAATTGGATATAAGATACGGGCACGTCCGCAGGCTGCTTTTAGAGGACAAAACGACTTTACTGAACTCTTGATCTTACTGTGGTAGATGATAGTGTAAGTAATTATGGATTATATAAGTCAATATTTTACTCATGTAAATCTCCAGGCAGGTTAAAATTGTAAAATTAGTTAATAACCCTACTTTTTAATTAAACTTCAGGGATCTCCAGGGGTACAAGATTTAACAAAAGCTTAGATGCAAACAAAATTTAATATATTATCTTAAACAACATACTACATATTCTGTAAGTGTAAATCCAACACATGCAAATTTTAGAGATGTTTAACTAATTACATGCATTAATTGAACTTCAGCTGTAAATGGGGCATTTTTATAACATAAATATTGTTTTATTTTTTTCTTCCTCATCACAGCCAATCAAATGTAAAAAAGCATTGGCAGTCAATATTGCCATTTGAAATGCTGCTATAGTTTAACAAGCCCTTGGCGTGGATTAAAATATTTAAATAATCAACACTGTAGTGAAATTCTACTGTAAATCCTGCTAATATTGCTAATATACTTTAAAAAATATTTTCTAGTGATCCCTTATTGTATATTTTTGGGCACTACCTTTTGGTTCATTCACTAGACTGCCGTGATTGCAATTTTTCATCATCATG
>LR139235.1:7571-22668 GCA_900659605.1 Tisbe holothuriae | reverse complement strand
AGACCAAACGAGTTTCGATCTGGGAGGAGGAGGGCTAATAATAACAACGTAGACTTTTTGAGGTGCAAAAGTTAAGTTGCCTTTCACTTGTGGAATCATTCCAATTTGACACCTGCAACAGTGAACAGCAGACTCTCAAAATGTCTCCCAAAGATGATGGGAAACTCAGCGTTGGTCAGATCAACAGGGCTTTTGGATCAACGGCTTCAACGCTGCCTATGATGACGGATATGAGTGTGGGTAAGTGGGGCTAATTTAATTGTGTAATCAGTTAATTCCGGTCGGTCATTTATAGATTCGAAAGCTGGATCTACTTTTGGCTCCCAGGCCTACGACAGCAATAGCGACCAAATTAGCCATGAGGAACACAAGAACCCCTGCAACCCCAAGGAAGCCGTGATGAGTTACACCAAGAGTTTTAAGGACAGGGCTTTCACTAAGAAGCAACTGTACCGGAAGCTTCCCATCCTTGAGTGGGCGCCGAAGTACAACTCGGAAGCATTCGTTGCCGATCTCATTGCGGGCATTACCGTTGGGCTGACTGTCATTCCGCAGGGAATTGCTTATGCGATTATTGCTGGGCTTCCTCCTCAGGTAGGGTCTCAAGTATTGTAGAGGACTCTTGAAGCACCTCGAAACAGGAATTGTATCATGTCGTATTAAATTTAACCTTGTTAAATTATAAGCTGTATTCCTATCCCCCACAAGCTAATGCTATTCCTAGATTCCAGATTACCCTGCCTACCTATCCCTATTATAGACAAAACCCGCCCCTCATAAGTTAACAGTGTGGTAACCCCAATGAGATGGACATATACATGCTTAGTAATACTCTAGGGTAACCTAAAGTAGTACTCCTAATGATAATGTACATAGAAATATTCTGCTCCAATGAAAATAGTCGTGTGACATTGTGTACTTTTCAGTATGGTCTGTACACCGCATTCATGGGCTGCTTTGTCTACTGTATCTTTGGCAGTGCCAAGGACGTCACTGTTGGACCAACTGCCATCATGTCGCTCATGACTGCTGAGAAGGCTCAACTCAACCCGGACTTTGCAATCCTTCTGGCATTCACATCTGGAATACTCATATTTCTTTTCGGATTTCTAAGGCTGGGTAAAGGCAAGAGTGCAGCATGATTAATATTGATGATTCAGATCCAATGTTTCAGGCTTTGTGATTGATTTCATCTCTGTTCCTGTCATTGCTGGATTCACCTCTGCTGCTGCCATAACCATCGCTTCTGGGCAAGTGAAGCATATCTTTGGCCTTACCATTGAGACTAAGAATCACATGCATGGGGTCACCAAGAGCTGGGTAGAAATTGGGGAGAACATTTCCACCATACGCTATCAAGACACCATTCTGGGTCTCTCTTGCATTGTCATCCTATTGCTTCTGAGGGTATGTATCTTAATGTGTTTTACAATTATTAGTACTTTACAATTCCTGCCAATTTCAGACTATGAAAAACAACACCTGGTTCAAGCATGTCGATTCATCCGACTGTTCCACAACAACTTGCCAGTCTTTCTGGTCAGCTCGGTCACCACTCCTTTGCAAGGTTGCTAATAAGACTATCTGGGTGATTTCAACAGCAAGAAACGCCATCATCGTCTTTGCTTGCCTTCTCATTGCCTACCTCAGTGACTCCGAGGTGGAATGGGACAACCCTGAGTACAAAACTACTTTCAAGATGACTGGGAATATATCGGCCGGACTCCCTGATTTTGCTCCCCCTCCGTTTGCAACATCATATGAGGGTCACAACTATGATCTGTCAGGGATGATCAAGGAACTGGGTTCTGCTGTGATTGTTATACCACTTGTGGCTATTCTGGAAAATATTGCCATTGCCAAATCATTCGGTATGTGAAAAGATTTTTAGGGATTTGCCAATTATAACCTCTATAATCTTCTAGCTGGAGGCAAACCAATTGATGCCAATCAAGAGATGATTGCCTTGGGTCTGGTCAACTTCTTTGGTTCTTTTGTATCATCCTACCCTGCAACCGGTTCTTTTGGAAGGACTGCTGTCAACGCAGCCTGTGGAGTCAAGACCACATTTAGCGGTGTTTACACAGGAATCCTTGTTCTGCTGACACTTGCAGTGCTGATGCCAGCTTGTGCATTCATCCCAAAGGCCACCTTGTCAGCTGTTATCATCACTGCAGTCATCTTCAGTGTGGAGCATCATGTGGTCAAGCCCATGTGGAGAGCAAGCAGTAGGAATAGTATAAATACTGCAATAAATATGTATTAACCACTCATGTTCCAGAGCCTGACCTATTGGTGGGGTTCATCTCCTTTTTTGTCTGCCTCTTCTGGGAGCTTGAAATGGGCATCCTCATTGGAGGCTTTGTTCAAGTCGGCTTCATCCTGTACAACACAGCTCGGCCCAAGGTCAGCATAGTCAACATGACCGCTGCTGGCCCAGGCACTGAGTATCTCTATGTGAGCATTGACCGTGCCATTGTATTCCCATCTGTGAGCTTTGTGCGGAATGTGATCAACAAGGCTGGGGTGCGGGAAGGTGAGAGTAGGCTTCCAGTGGTGGTTGACTGCTTCCATATTTACACCGCAGATTTCACTGCATATGAGGGATTTAAGTCAATGTCTTCAGATTTCAAGTAAGTTAGCCAGTTATAAATACTTATTTAACTTAGTCTTAACTATTCTTGCTTTTACAGGCGTCGTAACCAGGTTGTTTTCTACATCAATGTACGGCCCAATGTAGAGGAAACCTTAACCAAGGCTGGTCTTGGAAGCATTCAAATAGTACATTCTGAGTCAGAAATGAAGCATAGGTTAATAGGTATGATTAACACCAGCTGTGTATTTGTTTAGGATAAGCAATAATATTTTCTTTCTTTCTTTCAGACCTGTTTTCCAACAGTGCCGAACTTGGCGGCAGCATCAGCATCGGAGAATCATCTTCTTCCGACGAGAGGCAATGATTATTCCAGTATTACATACGAAATTACATAAGTTACTTGTAGGTTGACACAATAAAAATATGCAAAACACTGTCCGTCGGTTAGTTTACGTGTTTTGGGGACTTTCCAAGGTGTCTTAATCCCACCTACTTAACCTGAAGAAGAGATCTCTCCGACAGCGGGCGGACAAGTTATGGAGCTTGAAAAGGAATCGCATTATTGATGCATAGGTGGAATTTGGTCGAACCCTGTGTACCGACTATGTCATTGGCACAGTGGGTTCTAAAGAATAATCGGCTTCAGCCCTCTCTCTTCTCACTTTCCATAATTAAATATTTGGACAGCTTTTTTATCTCTTTATACGACCGATCCATTTCTCCTGACGAGCTTTAATCTCCTGCTCAAGCTCCTCCTGCATCGGGCGCATTTAAAACACTGAGTCGTCGTCGTCGTCTGATATGCTGGTCAGGAGCTGCGTGTGTTTGGGGCAAGGGGACTTTTTTGAGTCTTAAGTCGTCGGTCGGAGCTGGCCTCAGAAAGAGCTGCAGCGTGATTTGTTAGAAAAAAAGAAAAGTGCAAAGAAAGTGTCGGAAAGATTTGAATTGAAAGGTAAGAAGAAGGTCCGTAACAATGTAAACAAGAAAATTAAACGTATTATATTTTCCTGGGGTTGATGACTTGCAAGTCATCAGATTATGGGTGTTCTCAGAAATAACCCATCCGATTTCGGCTTGGCAGATGGGTTTTAAGAAATGTGAATATAAAAAAGGTTGTAATAAAATGTCTTACGGTAGCTGGGATATCCTTTCTTTACTTTTATAGACATTAAAATTGTTCTACGAAAGTTGCAAAAAGAAAATGATCATTTAGACATATACATTATAGGTCGGCTTTGATTAAATCCCCTAGCTAGTAAATCGTCCTCGGTTTAATTTCTCCCTCCAATATCTCTTAAACTAGAATTTATTCCCTTTAATTATTTCGAGCTTTGTCATTTCTAGAGATGCTCCTCATAATCCAAATACCTCTCGTCACCTTCGAAGACGCAAAAAGCGAAATCAGGTTTTCTCAGATAGCGAATCCCATTTCATCCTCTGGCCGATTCAATGCCAAATGTTATCATCAACCAATCGCGAATCTTCACTAAAGGAATTCCAGGGGCGTGCCCTTCATAAATCTAACCAGAGATGAGACACCAAAAAGAATTAAAACTGGTGTGGGTTAAAAAATATACAATATTATCAAGTATCATTAGGCAAGACGTACTTTGCCATTCAAAGGCACTTTTTGGGCTAATTTTGCCATTTGCATTCTCATAGCAATGTCACCGCGATTATAATCGTGGGCCTCTCTACGACGTTATGAGTTTTCACGCAAGAAGGAAAACCGGCTTTTCGCCTCTTTCGAGCGATATGCAGCCAAGGTTTGCATAAATTTATGCACCTTATGGCGACACAAAGCCTTGAATGGAGTGTCCGAATGTATAATTATAATGAAACCATTTGTAAAATACATTCGATAGCTGGTGACAAAAACTGGAAGAGAGATTATGAATGATTAAAAAGCGTGAAACTGGTTCCGATTCGTCAAACTCTCTTCCGGGGTCGATAACTAATCATAACAATAAAGAATCAAGACCAGTTAATACGAATACTGCGTCATTAATTGTGCTTCAAAGTAGCATCTCACCCTTGCATGTATGACAATACATGTGATGATATTGCATTGCATTGTTGCTGTGTGAGTAGTGTGACATTCAGGTTATCTGCTACATAATGTCAACAAATTAAAATGTTGCAAAACAATCGATTATGAGGTATGAGAACAATTTAATAACATATTTCAAATGATCTCCCAGCTGGGGGAGCGATTAAAGCTATTATCTTGATGACAGCTATAATTTCTTTTGACAAGGAATGTATGCAAAACAGAGATAATATGCAATTCTAGGTTAAATATTTTAGCTGAGACAAAGAATAGACGTAAAACATTTTGTCTGATGAAGTGTTTTGTAGATTCCAATAATTCCAATTCTACAGTTACTTCTCTCGCTTATTTCGCCTTTTACAACGCACATGTTGTTTTTTCCTCCGTGCGCAATATTCTAATTCTGGCGAATCTTCTTCATCTTCTCTGAAAAAAAAACTCCGGTGGCCATAAAAGAATGTACTACATTTGTCCTACCGCAACCGTTTCTTTCATCTGTCCCAAATCAACAGTCAGTGAACATCATTTCGTACTTTTTTTAAAACATCCCTTTACCCTCTCAATTCACAGTTTTTAAACGTCTTTGAAGAGAGATTCAAATTACACCATAAAATAAGAAAACGTTTTCTCAAAACACACGAGGATTTTACCCGTGTTAACTTTTTCAATGTTATTCTGACGCACGATCACCTTTTGACGGTCAGTAAGAGGCACTTTTATTACGTATCTATGGTGACAACACGCAAATCGAACTAATGGGCTAACTGCCCAGCTAATGTTACATAAGAAAACCGTGATTTTAACAAAGAAGATCTTCGAAACAAAACTCTCTGATTGACTATTTTCCCTTCTTGTTGTTGCTGTTCACACTGACCGGCGGTGGGCCGACAGAGCTAAAAAGGTAAGACTGTTGATTTATTGTCTGCCCAGAGGAATAAAGACGATAGCTCACAAAGATATTAAAAGGCCTTTTCAAAAATGCAATTCGTTATGGGCCCTGTTTAGCGTGCAATTGATGGTTCGAAGCTCTCGGTACATTTCTCTCTTTGGAAAGAGACTTTTGAAACGAGTTTTGAGAATGGATCGTGTGGTCAGAGAAAGAAGAAGAAGAAAACCACGTTGCTAACGAAGGAAGAAATTTGAAAGCTCCAGATTCATTTTGGTCGGCAACACGCAACATTTTGATGCTCTGGCTGATATGGAATCACCAGAATATAGACACTTTTAGGACCATAAAAAGCAAAGCTGAATAACGTTAACGTTTCCAACGATCGCCGTATTGTCTGGGAACGTTTCCCTTAAAAGTATGCTTTCAGAAGTCCTAATATTGTTCAAGATGAATTTATGGGTCCACCCAAACCCAAACGTAGTTCGTTACATAAGAACGCATCGGTCGTCAAATTGCCATCTTTTTTGATGAATCCATTGATTTGCAAGCCTATATTTCGTCCGACGCTAATGGGTCATCCCATAATGTACTGCTAATCGGAGCTCGTAAATATAAACTGAGAGTTGATTCATTGCTCCGACAAGTAAATGCTTTATTAATAACTCATTTAACTTCCCATGTACTAGCAAATATACTAAAAAGCTTGTATTTCAGGTCCTCTCCTGCCTTCACCATGCCGAAGGGCGACGAGTACAACCAGCTGAGCGTGGGTCAGATCAACCGCGCCTTCGGCTCCACGCTCACAATGATGTCAGAGCTCAGCGTGGGTGAGTCAAATAATAATCTAACAAAGCAATGGAATGAAAGCTGCAGATTAGGATTAATGATTAAGCGCTATTGTGAAAAGGGCAATGTCAGCAGAATATAAAAATTGTGTTATTTAATCATTAAAGAAAGGCCGTAAAACGATTCTCGTTTCTATCAAATACACTGGTGGCCGACCGGCAAGTCGTGCTTGTACATAAAACATACATAAACTCCCCTTTAATCCCTTCTCACACTTGTTGAACCCACATGTAATACAAAAGACATGTCAACCCTCATTGCATCATCAACGTTTATTCTGGCCAGACAAGTGTACAATAGATGCGTCGGTGTGGGTGGGTTTGCCCATCTAAAGAATGTCAACAATGAGATAGTATGATAGGTCAAAGGGTCAATTATGATTAACGTTTACAAAAGTGAACTTGTACCACCTGAGAGAGTGTTTATAGTGAAATAATTAGCTAGCAACGCTACCAACGATAAATTAAATCGTGTTGCTTTGCACTTAGAACAGCAGTCGTTGATCCTTTCGTCAGCAAATTTAAGTGCCACAAACAGAGACACTTTTGTGCAATGATTTGCCCCTTTTTTCTTGACCCGCTTGCCCTGTCGTGACAGCTTAAAAGGACAATTGTCATACATGATATACAAATGTAATCTTTGTCTCGCTTTATCTCTTATTATTTGTATATAAACTATGTGCAAATATTGCCCTCCATGTCAGGGAAAACAAGCGTGAACACTAAGCAACATGGATTAAGAAAGATATGGCTGACATATTTTGTCTCCTAATTTAAATCCAAGCTTACTCCCATTTAAACCATTAGTCATCGCATCTGTTACATTCAATTTCTGACTTAAAACAGAGCAGCAGATAAAGAAGTAATTTTCCGCACACAGAATCGTGTGTATTTTCTCTTTTTATAGCACACTCGTCTGTACATATGTGGAACAACTGTAAAAATCCATATTATAGTCCACTCCGCCGCAACGTGTGAGGAAGAAGCAACAACAATATGCCGGGGTGTCCATCTAGCTTCCCTTGTGAAATCATTGATGACAGTTGCAGTTTTTTTATACTTCATTGCTGCTGCTCCATGTTCGCTCCCCCTTTTTTACAAGACACTTTTCCGTTGTTTCATTTTTTTTTCTCAGTTCCCCTCGGAAGACGGACAGAGGAAGAGCTAAAAATACACCCATTTGTCGGCACAGTTTAAACAGTTTAAACAGTGTGAACAGTGCTGTCAACGGTCAAGTGTTTTTTTTTCAAAGATGAGTCGTGGCTACTCCTCAGTTCCATTTTCGTCGCCAGATGATGCCCGAGTCAAGTTTTCAGGACAAGGTCGGTCTTATTTAAGAACGATTAACATTCATTATTTATCAGTGACATAGTTACTAAACTATGCCTTAAACTAATTGCTCTGTTTGCCCAAATGTCTCTTGAAATGTTTGTCAAAGGCCTTCTTCATTTTTGTGTGTTCACGGCCGTTCGGAAGTGTGTAGATGTAAATTACGATCGGTTGTTAAAGAGCATCGGCTTTAAAGACGTTCTTCAAAGAGTGGATTTATGGGATCTTAACTTTTATGGTCAGCGTTGTAAGGACACATCAAAAGTCAATTGTTTATAAAAGCTAATAAACATCTTAGAGCTAATATTGACATAACGATGCCCTCATCCAAGAACAGCTCCTCTCGTACCTTGTAATAAGAAATGATTTCAGCGGGTAAAACCGACGTATTAAAGTGCAATAATGTAATTTGACCGTTGCATTTCTATTGCAACAGATGCTCTCTTTTTATGGCAGGGAATAAAACAGATGCAGAGTAAAAACCTCATAATTTACGTGAAATTACCAAAACATAAAATGTAAAAATGTAAGAGTAGCTATATTTTGCAGTGACTATAGATTTTCTTTCAAACGCATAATTTTCTTTCTTTTAGTATGCCTAGAAAGTTACGCGAAATGACCCTTTTGACTTGGTCAACCTAATTGTTGTCAAATTGTGACCTCTTTATATGATTCCTCTGTTATCTACCCAACAGATGGTGGCTTTTTTATTACACAATTCTACACCTGTGGGGAATCGACCCCTTGGACTATAAAGATTACTGGAAATTTGAACCGGGCCAAGTGTTAGATTTATTTGGAAGATAGAACACACCTGAAGAAGGCCATCTGCAATAATTAACCTCAAAAACACAAATGATCACCTTTGATCTTATTCACAAAGCCAAAGACGGCCTTGGAAGAAAGACATGAGTGAAAAACTGTATTTACTTCATGGAAAGAAAAGTAAGTTTTGGCGGAGCAATGGGCTCCTATCAGAGTTTGAATTTAGCGCCATTTTGACTTGCTGAGCTGCAACGAATGGGCTTTCTTCCTCGCCCTACAGACCGGCAAAGCAGAAGCAACACTGTCTGTGACTGTCATAACACAATGTATCGGTGGCGCTGCAGTAGTTAATCGAATGTAGGGGAGGATTTGCTAATCTCTCTGCTATATTATTGTACAAAAATGAGTCTACTTTCTGATTGGGCTCTTGTAGCTAGAAATAGAGTAATTGGTCAGTGTCTCAGCTGGAGGGGTCTGGCGGAGGAGAGATGTTTGAGAGCAGTGGCTGTTGAACCACGCGATGTCAAAGAACATCTGAAGAGTGATTGCACTTGTTGTTAGATAGCAGATAGTTTTAAACACATGTGATATAGGACGAAGAAAAGAAAGTAGGAGGTAAGCAGGGTTGTGACATTTGCTCTGGCATTAGTGAAGATCAACAACTATAATGTGATACCAAATCCTTTGTTCCAGATGAGAAGAATGGCGGTCTAGATCGTCAGGGCAACAAAAGCAGCGTTGCCCTCGCCCCTAGCGACAGCAGCGACGACAGCAGTGACGCCCACAAGTCCAAGTTCAACGCCAAGGAGGCCGTCATGGACTACGCCAGGGACTTCCGCAGGAGGGCGTTCACCAAGAAGCAGCTCTACCGAAAGCTGCCAATCTTGGAGTGGGCGCCAAAGTATGACACGGATAAGCTGGTGTCGGATATGATTGCTGGTGTTACCGTGGGGCTTACTGTCATCCCACAGGGCATTGCGTACGCCATTGTAGCAGGACTCCCTCCACAGGTGACTTGAGCACAAATATTATAAATACATATAGTTCCACTGTTCGTCAGTACAGAATTAATTCAAGCATTGGGAGTAATTCCAAAATGTAATAGAATTACAGTAATTCTTCCATTTTTCCGAAAAGTAATTGTAATGAATTACATTTTTCAAAATGGGCCATGTAATTGTAATTGTAATTGTAATTCCAAAAATTTCTAAGAATTACAATTACATTTTGCTTTATTTTTATTAAGTAACCAAAAAATTGGAAGCTAAAAAAATAATTTGGCCCATTATTCTCCACTTTTGCTTTCCACAATTTTTTGTTTGCTGTTAGGCCACTGTCACCCTCAGAAAGTTACGGTGGGCTTATGTATTAAAATGTAATTCCAAAAGTAATTTGTAATTGTAATTTTTCAACCTGGGAAAAATGTAGTTCTTGTGCAATGAATTACATTTTTTCAGGAAAGTAATTGTAATTGTAATTCTTGTAAAATAAAAGTAATTTCCCAATGCTTGCAAAACTTCTTGAGCTGCTCTACATTTTTTTTACTTTATAAGCAATACCAAAAAGGCCCGTTTCAGGCTAGTTTCGGGCCAATATAATAGTACACTATAAAAGAAATGTATATGAGAGGTTTACTTTATAACAGTTATTATTGGGACACCCTGTAATAATTAGTTATTGAGGTCCATTCTAATTACCCAGCATATATTTTTGTCTCATTAACATCTTGATTCTCCTTTATTTTAGTCCATATTCTGCGGGGCAACGAAGTAGAATTTGGAAGAGATCTCTAAAAGTGTACGTTTTTTAATTATAGAAGACTGGTCCTTGTTCATTTATATGTATGAAACCCTCATTCTTTTAAAGCCAGTTAAATGAGCAATAATGTGCAGCTTTACATAGTTCGACAGTCACTGTCCAAACGATAAGCAAAAGGTGCTAAATCAGTTTGTTTCAGTTCTATATATTTTTAATATAAAGAACTTTAAAGAAGCATTCAAAAGAGCCCTTAACCTCTTATGTACGTTTATAGTAATAGTACAGAGCATAAAACTTAGGTTAAAAGTCTTCATTGGCTCTTTGGAATAGTGACAAGTTTGGCTAGAGAACCCTTATCATTTGGACAGCCGAATTTTACATTGTTTTAATAGACAAATATAATGTTTACCGTTATTAAATCGCTGGCAAGATGTCCCGTTTTTATACCATCCTCAAGCTTGGTTATTCTCCCAAAAGAATCTAAAAATGGAAAGTAAAAAAAATGATAAATTAGTATGGGGGGAATGGGGGCACACAGTGACTATTGTGTGGTTATTACATATTTAAACACGTATTCCTGAACATCACAATCATTAATCAATATTTTCATTGTAGTAAACAAAACAAATGATACCACAATGAATTCTTACAAGGAGCCACAGTCAATTGGATAATGTAGTCACTGTCTAGAAGTTCTTCAAATGTCTCGGGGACATATTCATAAGTAGGAAACACCAAATACTTGAGCAAAAATACACAATACATGTAATAAATTGCTGCCAAAGATACAACAAATATACCACCAACAAGTAATTCCTGAGATTTGAATATTGATATATTTGTTCCTATGAATGCAAAGTTTATGTGAATATTTATAGACAAGCAAAGTTCCTGTATCTTTAAATTTACATGGTTCTGGGAAATACATTTGTAATTATATTTCAGAAAAATATCATGGAATCTTGCTTTTAAAGTTTTTCTTTAATTAAATTAGGTGCAAATATAATCCTATAATATAGTCTGTCTTGTTACGTATAATCAGACACTAGTGACTGTTGGTACTTCATAATTATGTCTCAAACTTGGACGATCACGCGTGCATAATTAGCAAAAGTTCTTTTGAAAGACTAAATAAGCCCCCTGTGGAGAATTCCTCGCCTCAACAGGAGGAGTGTGGACTATTGGTGATTCAATAGGGGATAAGCATGATAACATGCGGAGCTGGAGCGGTGAACTATTTATGGGTAGATAGACCCTCAGTAGTTCCAGCTTTTTTATTCATTGCATGTACAGTACTAGAAAACCATGTAACATTGCATTTGGCATAACTAAAAGTTAGCATAAAATATGCATGGGATTATGTGTTTACTTGTAGTTTTTGTATGTGTTTTGATAAAGATATTGAGGGTATGTAATGCCCCCCATGACCAATCACATAATCGATTTTTCTTTCTTTCATGCTACAACATGAAGCTGAGAAATGCTCGCTGCCACCACAAACCTGGGAAACGGTAAGAACTAAGGGGCTCCTGCACCAGGACGATTTGAAAGAAAACTACAGGAAAACTGCCAAAAATCTACCCGAAAACTTCTTCTGAGGGAGGCATTTTTTCCTCTTTCCTACCATTTTCCTTCCTCCCTGCACACACTCACGCCTTGTTAGCTGGAGGAGTAAAAGAGAAGTTTTCCAGCAGTTTTCCTAATTTCTTCCCTGTGTAGGAAACCCCTAAGAAATACGGAGGGTCTATGATTTACAACCAAAGCTAACCTGGCATGGTTACTTTCCCGCATTTTACTACAGTGCAAGGTCTTGCTACAGTGAATGTAGGAAAGTCTACAAGGGTTTATTCCTAAATAGTAAAAGCAAGGGAGCTCCAATTTTAGTGTGAGCTAGTTACATGGGTGTGGGTGCACCAATGAAATGACCGAAATAAATATTGAGGGGAATATGGTGTTTTAGAAACTCAAGGGAGTAGAACTTTAACTACTTTTGTATATTGAGACTCTCTTTTTCAAAATTATTGTGTGGAACTACAAAAGAATCATCATTTAAAATTTATTTTTAAAAGTCCTGTAAAGTAGAAAATGACGCGCATTTTACCTTTCCCAAGCAAAATAAGAAGTATCCAACCTGAACAATCCCATAAACTTTGATTGAAGCTTATCTTGGTTATAAATAACATGATTATAATAGAGAGTAGAAGGATTAGCCATACATTGAGTGGGAACGGTTGGAATATCGACATCCATGGTGGTATTCGTTCAGGGGCAAGGGTATAAAATGATGCCAATTTATCTTGTGGAACAATACGTGTTTGTAAGTAACTGGAAAGGGAATGAAATGAATTTGTATTTTAAGTCCTGTAAAAATCATAGACAGTAATAATAACTTGTTACTACAACTGTCTATGGTATAAGACTATAAGTAGAGCTAGAGGTCTTTTCACGCAACCTCCTCCCGCCGAGTGTTGTATAATCATGTCTCTTATGTACTTTTATAGTATCATTACATAGCATGAACCATGTGTTAAAAGTCCTTATTGGCTCTTCTAAAGTCATTCAATTTTAATTTTGGCTAGACAACTATTATCAATTGGACAGCCGAGATATTTAAGTAAATATAATGAAACTGAGGGACCTGTTAGCTCAGTCTGATTGACTGAAAGTGCAAGACAGCGGTCACTAAGCGTCTGGAGAACGATGACTCACTATTTATTTTACTTGCACTAACAAGGACATGCAAGTAAATTATTACAAGGGGTGTTTTTCAGCCGCTTAGTGGCCACTATGTTTCCCCAATCAAGAGCTAATTTTCTAACAATTATTTGAAAGAATACGACCTGGGTTTATGAAATGTGAACCATTCTTGCGTGAAATGAACCCACCCGTAAGGAGCCTCCCAGACAGGCATTTTCCCATTTTTTTCGCATTTCTGCAGCCTTTTTTCCTTAGACTTAGAATATTTTCCTTGCCTGAGCTAGCTGGTGAGTGAGTGCAGAAAGTGAATTATTCTAAGTCCCAAAAAATGCTCGGCAGAAACGAGAAAAAAAAATTAAAGACGGCAGAAACAGCAAAAAGGGACAAGAAAAATGCCTGGCTGGGAGACTCCTAACGGTTTCATACTTCTCACCCGTTGCATACTTACTCTAAAGACCCGTGCGAGCTATCTATAAATATAAGAAGCAAAATGACATTAAAAATGAACAACCTTACAATAGTTATCACTTACGCATATAGAACATTGTTACTATAATATCAGGGCGCACATAAAACTGTAAAATATATTAATACAGCCGTAGAATAGAATCAATCAAAAATATGATATTGTGAAACAAGGAAAAAATGATTCCTGAGTTGTAAGGAAATGGGAAGACATGCAGCCATTTATGTGTGAAAAATTTGTCAGGCAAGGTCGTTAGGAGAATATGCAACTCATACGTGGCAAGGGCGTTAGAAGAATATGCAACTCATACTTTCATACTCATACGTTGCGGCTATATGTGAAGGTGGACTAGGATTGGTACTTATTTGCTTATCATAGCTTAGTACGCTTCCCAATCGATTGCAATAGTTGCAACTAGAAAGCTATGAAGTAAGATTGGTTAGAAATGATTGACTTAACCCTATAAAAATATGTAACATGATCTAAAAGGCCTCTTCTATGTATTATATGTGCTCTCTCACAATCGATTGTGGCCGATTATAATCGGGTGTGTCCTCTCATAATCGGCAATCGTGTGACGATTGCAACTGGGAAGTCTATAGCTTACCACACTATCATCCAAACCAATTCTATGATAAATGTATCTGAAAGTGACAAAATCCAGTTCAGTTGTTAATGTGGTCAAGGGGCCCCGTGGTAGCATAACATAAAGCATAAGGCGCCGGTCTGCGACAGTGATCATGGTTGTAGGCTCGAATCCCCAAAGCCATAAGGCGAACTTACTGGGGGATGAGCCCGAAATGGTAGTACTCTGGAATCCGTTATTCATTATTATTGTCGTACCATCAGCTGACTGCGTTTGGGTAACATTGGTATTCCACACTGCCATACTTTTATGCATTAGTTTTGTGTTACCATTGTAAAACATTCATTAATAAATACTAAATTTGAAAAATATGCAATTTTAAGCCTTTGTAGGCCTCTAAAAGGCCTCAAAACTGAAAAGGTTTTGAGTGATTTGTTTACAAAAATACTCAGCTGAGTTCCTCAGTCAACTTCAAAATACAAACACTGATGTATAAACATATATTGGTTTGAAATCGGCGACAGGACAGCTTTATGTACTTCGGCTCAGATAGGTACCGGATAAACCGAAAGCTGCGAACTAACAGTAGCGGTGATTAGGCCAGAGGTTTCGAATCTCCTCTACAGTATGATAATGAAAAAAATCCTAATTTAGTGATGAGTGCTTCTGTACTATTTCTAGCTCTTTAAAACATTTTTGAATAAAATAATTGATTTTCAATTCAGTGTTTCTTGATTAACTTTAAAATTGAACCATTGCATCTGAAGTAACAAACTAAATGAAGCTCACTAAAAAGGTGTTAATAAGTGGCAACTAGGCCCATGATAAGTCTTGAAGAAAACACCCGATTTTGTTACACAAGCTTTTCTTACCGAAGTTTCAGATTCAATTTATCTGAGATATCATTCCAAACATCTGCTACAGGTCCAACCATTGTATAGGTACTTTTCTTACTCCCATTTGGAAATGTGTCATAAAGCATTCTAAATTCATCAATAGCAGCGTAGGGGTCTTCCTCATTGACTTCGTCAGCACCATGCAAATGGCGAAGATTAAGTGTAGCTCCTGAATAGTCCTTGGGTGAGGTGGGGCTGAAGAAGGTCAATGCTCTACCAG
>LR139233.1:0-37543 GCA_900659605.1 Tisbe holothuriae | reverse complement strand
GGTTCACTCTGCCACGTCGCTGGTAGAGCGAGAGCCGGAGAAGGGCACCAAGATGGTGGGGCGGGATCTGAGGGCGTGGGTTGGGGATCTGGTGCGGGGGTTCTACACCAGGGTGGAGGCGTGTGCAGCCTCTGGTCAATCTTCAACTCTATCCCGGTGTGAAGACTCCGAGTGGAGTTCATTCTCGCCGGATCCCAAGTCGACCATACTCGGTTTGGACGAGAAAACTGGCCGGTTGTACTGAAGTGTTGAAATTGACACATGGACACAAAAAGTCTCAAATAGTTCTGACCAGAACGAAAACATTTGCCAAACAATTTAACCCATAATCCAAGTTTGTGCTAAATATTATTATTACACATATTGTTCGTGTGATACGCTTTCAGTCGAAAAATTGTGATCTGATAAGAATAATGGAGAGAGAGAGAGAAAGAGGAAAGTGAAGGCAGCAGGCGCTAATCTAAGGTTCCGATCAAGGCTTTTGCAAGGTCAAAATAGAGAGGGATATGATCTCGGTGGTTTACTTCCATACTTGCTTTAAGAGAGACGGCTTTCTAGCTGTGTAAATATGTAATAATATGCATTGCTTTAGGAATTCGTAGAGAACTTGGCCAAACTTTTTCCTCCAGTGCCTTGGTCGCTTTTTCAACTTTCTAGCCATTATTATCCTCTAAATGCTTTATTCCTATTTATTATAGCAAAAATAAGATTAAATCTCCTCCCTCTAATCGATATATCAAGAACCCAATAGCAAGTTGCCAAAAGAAATATGTGAAGCCATTATTAATACTAAGAATACAGAGAGAGGAATTTCTAATCTATCCAATATGCCACATGTTCAAATAAAATACATTCTAAACACTATTGATAATATTTAACAATGGAAACGAATAATCTAAACACCTCTTAAACGATTTCTAATGAAACCGAGACAACATTTACTTTCATATCAAATTTCATGTGCATCAAGTCAGCTTCTTTTCATCATCGTCGTCCCCGTAGAAGAAGAAGATAGATGAATAATAACAAAAGAAAGAGCCAAACAACGTTCTCAATTATCATTATATATTGCAGAATTAATGTGATTCGGTCGAGTAAGCTCGGTTGCAGGAAATGAGACGCGCAAAGTCAACCGACGAAAGTTACAAAAATATATTGCTGTATCCACAACATGAAAATGCAACAAACGTGTCTACACCATTATTTACTGGTCGAGAAAGAGGAACCACTCACTCTCAAACCTAGCCACATCCTTAAGAGCCTGTTCGGAGGCTTCCTCCTCCGAGCTCTCATCCACATCATAGCTCTTCTCAATCTTATTCATCCGCACAGACCGTCCGAGGTCTTCAAACTCCTCCTGGCTGTTCTCATCCTTCCCCGAACTCCGGTTAAACACATCCATACTGCAGAACAGCTCAATCCGATCAACCGTCTCCAGACTGAGCCCCAGGCCAGCGACCCGCTTCCTGATCTCCTCCTGCTGCCGCACGTTGGCAGTCTTGACAAACGATTTGACGCTGCGCTCAACCGTCCTGAGCAGCACCGACGCGCGGACGAGGCAGAAAGCACCGACCTCGACTTTGTACTTCGGTGATAGCGGTAGGGTTGCCAGGTCGGTGTCTGTGCATGCGAGATAGGCTTCTCCGAGCTGCTGCCAGTAGTTGTGTACGAACGGGTGGTATGAGAGTATCCTGGTGAGGCAATGGAGTTGAAGGAGGCGGCTGTGCGGTTGGCGGTGGTGGATTTCGGAGAGGAGGGTGAGGCTGACCGTCATGTGGTCGGGGTTGTGGGTGTGGGACGTGGAGTGCTGAAAGGGAATCAATTTGAAAGTCCTATTTCGATGGTACGAATTCAGATTTAAAATTGCATTTTCTAAGAGTCTAAGAATACTAATTAATTATTTTGTCTAAAAAGTATTCACTTTCTCATGATCATGCCGAGGTCTTTGAGACCTTAACGTGATCAATCCAAAGATATTAATAATGCACTGTTGTGTGTAATCATAGGAACTAAATATTACACACCATTATTTGAACAAAATATGCCGTTCAATATATTAGAAAAAGAAGCCCCGTAACAAATTGAAAATAGCAGTGTGAAAATCAATCAAGTTGATCGTTTCAATATACGACACATTTTCCTTTCTATTATTCATTCTCACCAGCTGTGTAGCCCACTGCAATGCAGAGTCAAGGTTGCCTTGCTTCAGCTCAGCCCTGGCGATGCCCTCCAGGCAGTCCCTCCGTGCGCCCATGCTTCGTTGCCCCGTGGCTGCCAGGGAGCGCTCGTACAGGGCGGTGGCGGCCTTATAGTGGCCGAACAGGTACTCGTAGTCGGCGGCATGCTTCAGCTCCACTGGGTCCGTGTTGGTCTGGTCAAGGGATTTCGAGAGGAACCACTGGAAGAAGAACATTAGATAAAAAAATCCTGTATTTTTAAACGTCTAAATATTTCTATTTAATGGACGTTGAAAACCTTGAGCTATAATCAAAAATTAATCGGTCACAACAATGCGATAAAATCTCTGGATTAATTCATGAATTTGATATATATTTCTCTGGTTTTGACATTCAAATGATTCAATATTTTTAAATAGAGTTACTCTTTTAATACGAGCGATAAGCGCTTACGACACAGGTTGAACACTCCGATATTGTCATAATATTTTGAAAGAAACGTAAAAATAATATCGACACTGACAGAGAACTCGAAAATATTCCTTTTGATAATCTTCTTCTTCTGTATAATGTTATGCACGAATATTATATAAAATAGTGGCGAATTAAGGTACTTTAAAAGCACTCCCAGTAGTGTCTTAAGTAAAATCTGTCCCGGAGCATTTTCATCTTCACTGACAACCTTTTGACCTCTAAATATCCGCCCACACAACCACTTGCTTGGCCTTATCACATGTCGTCATACAATTGCCGGCGGGCTGCCACGCCACCGCGGTCACCACAGCCTCGTGTTCACGCAACTCCCGCTCAGGCTTCAACGGATCGTCCACGTTCCAGATGAACACGCCGCCGTCAGATGAGCCGCAGCTCACGTACTGCCCGTCAGGGCTGAACACGGCACGCTGCCAGTCGCAGCCGAGGTGGAAGCCGGGGGCCTCGAAGCGGACCGTGTCAGAGCGGCTGGCTGAGCGCAGGTCGAGCACGTTCAGCGCGTCGTCTCGCGTCGATGCAAGTAACCGTTGTCCGCACTTTGACAGGTCAACTGATGTGATTTTACCGTCTAGTACGACCTCGTTCGTAGGTTGTGGGCCTGCGCGAGTGTCATAGAAACGGAGTTTCTTGTCAAAGTGACCGCTAATGATTAGATTGTCTAGGCACTGAAGGTCGTTACAGCTGGAGCCGGGGAAGAAGGTGCTGGACGTGGCCTTCGTCCGGAGGTCCCAAACCTTAATGGTCCGGTCATGGGACCCGGTGCACACCTTGTTGCTGTCGCCCATGAACTTGCCAGCCATGACCTTTGCAGTGTGGCCCGTCAACGTGTGCCTCAGCCGGCTGTCGTCGAGACTCCACACCCTGGAGATGAAGTCGGCGGACCCGGCGATGAGAAACGCGCCCGCCGCGTCAAAGTTCAAGGACATGATGGCGCTGTTACATCCTGCGAGGACGCCTCTGCTCTCGTGAGTGCCCTTGCTGACATCCCACAGCTTGATCTTACGGTCCACGCCAGCTGTGGCTAGGATCGTACCGTGCGGACTCCACTCAATGGCATTCACATCACTGTCGTGGGCTTCAAATTTGATGTAGGCACGATTGGGCAACCGGCAGCTCAGGCAGATGAGGGAGTTTAGCGTCTCGGAGCCAATCGTTTGGCCTTTCCTGAAATAAGAAAATAATTGAGACTCGTATCATGTGTAAATAAACTTAATAACTTACTCCACTACGGTGACCCTCTCCTTGGCCGCCTCTGCCAGCTGTACTTTGACCTTCTCCGCTTGCTTCTTCCTGAACGTCTCGTTCTCCTCGTTCATCTTGAGCACGTCGCGCTCCTTGAGCGACATGACGTCGGCCACCAGCCGCTGGTTCTCCTTCTCCGCCTGCTGCAGCTTCGTCTCCACCACGTTGAGCGTCGTGTGCAGGGCGAGCAGCTCGTCCTTGAGCATGACACTCGTCTGCTCCAGCTCTGCGAGGTCAGCCTTGCACCGGTCCCGCTCTCGCTTCAGCTCCTCAATGTCGTCTTCTCGCGCCAGCAGCTGCTTTGCCTTCTCGTTGACGTCGAACTCGAGCTGCTTGGCGAGTGCTGAGAGGTCAATCACTTGTTGGGCGTTCTCGCCCTTGCGACGGTGGAGCTCTGTCAGCTCTTCCTGCAACGCGTACACCTTGCGTTTGAGCTCGGAAACCTCTTCCGAGGACGCTGTTGTTGCCGCGGCTGGTGTTGCCCCGCCCTCCGTGGCTGTGTTGGGCTGTTGCTGCTGCATAAAGAGGAGTCTCTGGTTCTCCTGCTGCAGCCCTCGGGTCGTCTCCATTGCCCTGAGGTTTGCCTCGATGAGTCCCCTGAAGGGCTCGCTCTCGGTCCTGTTCCTGGTGCGGAGGGACTCGAGGATGGCCTGGCGCCAGGGCGACGCAGACGAAGAAGACATGATCCAGCAGCACTTACTCCAGGGACACCGTTATAAGATCAGGCTGCTACGTTGCTCTAGGATGCATTTTCACCAACGATAAAGACCACAGGGAAGCACTAATTATGTCATTATAACGTAGAAACAGTCTTAAAGGATCATTAGGTGCTTTTCCAAAATCTCACTCGTTTGTCTTTTTGGAGCTCGTGCAGCTGATTCACTCACTTTCCTCTTTCCTGAGTTGCGTTCTCAGCTCAGCTAGCAGCAAACTCAGCAACTTTGTGCGCAGAAAAGGCTGAGCAGGAAAATCAGAAAAAGACCAAACAAGACGAAAAACTTTCGTGAAACTACTAATCAACGAACATAACGTGGGAACTAATCATAAATACGCTAATAAAATATATTAGATCACCTAGCTAGTCAACAAAATGCATTCGTAGAAAGCTACTAAGCCTAATATGCTACTTAATTTTCCTACCTCTGGTTCGCACTTCTTTGGCACGTACTTCTCCTGCGTGACGTTGTTGCCCTCCTTGCTCTCCTTGGACTTGTCCGCGTCATCGAACACGTCTCCAAACACGTCCCAGCCTTCGACGCTCATCTTGTTAAAGATTGCAAAAGTCAACCACCTCACGTCAAAACTCAAAATTTTAAAGCATGGATTGAACCAGGGTTGACGATTTAACATGAATCAGTGTTTAGTGCGTATATAAAGTGCAAGAAAGTGCAGAAATCTTCCAAGGTGGAAACGTAATTTTGCACAATAATATAAATACAACATGAGTTATCATCATGTATATATCATGAAACGGGCTAATTTAATAGAAAAGTGTAATGTCAAAGAAAAGGACCACAAAATTGCAAACATTCGTCACGAAAGATCATCCCCGTTTACCCGCAATTTTCAAAATAAGTTATAAGAGTACAATTTCTTAAGGATTATTTTACACACATGAATATAAATTTTTAAGAGCAAATATAAAACATTGGCATAACTCTAATAATTTCAGACTAGTTGCTCAACACGTATTCATGTTCTTTAACACATTACCTTTTCTTACTACTCCTACACTTACACATGGTTACCGTTCATGTAACATGTTACCGTTCCATTATTGATCCAACTTTTACTCTCATTGATTCCTCAAATACCTCTGTCAATATAGTCATTTTAAAAAATGTCAGACGCCAGCGAGGTCCTCTCCCGCGGCAGCTCGCTCAGCCTCTTCAGTGGCTTCGGCACCTCCAGCGTCTCCGGCGCGTCCGAGACCGGCGTCCACGCCAACGTCGAGGACCTCAGCATCGCGCAGCTCGAGCGCATCGTTGACGACGTCAAGGGATCGCTCACGCTGCTCATCCTGGAGACGCTCATGTTTGAGAGCTACTACGAGCGGCTCGTCACGGGGCAGGTCAACCTCACGCCGGCGGACAGCTCGGCGACGGGGGTGGATAATGGAAGGCATGGATCGAGGAAGGGGTCCGGCACGATGGGGTCAGAGTCCACGTCAGAGACAGACTCCCAGCCTCCGACCGCGGGAACGTCTCTGCTTGACGTGAGCCACCGGAGTCACAGCACGAGGAAGCGCTCGGGTAGCAGAGCCAGTCTTGGCAGCCGTGGCAAATCGCTCCGGCTGAGTAATGAGCAGAAATGCGGCATTGCCGGTCGCGAGATGGAACGTATCGAGGGAGAGTTGTCCGACTTTCGCGTGCAGTCGCAGAATCAAAGCCGCGAGGCTGTCGTTGAGATCAGCGAGCGCGTGCTCAAGTTGGAAGAGGTCGAGAAGCAGCAGACGCTCCTGACGAAGGCTCTGTGCGCGGCGCGTGTTCGGAAGGAGGGCGAGATTGTGGACATGAAGCGCTGGGAGGAGGAGGTTCAGAACCCGGACGACCGCAAGCCGGATGACGACAGCAAGGAGCCCGAGTACGACTTCCAGCGGCTGCATCAGCTGTTCAAGACGGAGACCTCCGAACAGCGGCGGCATTTGGAGAAGCTACGGACGCGGAATGGAGTGACGAAGAGTCAGATCGGAAAACTGGCTACGAGCATGCGGATGCTGCGCCTGGCGAGCGAGGAGAGCGGCCCCGTGGATTTGGACCAGCTTCAGTTGGAGAATGAGAACCACTGTGCGCTGCTGGAGGAGCAGAATCAGGAGGTCGTCCGGCTGAGGAAGATGATGACCTTGGCAAGGAGGAGGAAGAGCAACTTTCAGGACATGCTTAATTCGGAGACGGAGAGACAAAAGAAGCTCACAAAGTCATCGACTGACCTCGACAAAGCGCTCAACTCGCTCAACTCGGGTCTGGACACGCTGCAAACCCGGATCAGGAAACAGCGCAAGAACAACGGCCGCATGCAAGAGCTGTCCAACAACTACGAGGCACCCACTGTCGACGATTACATCGACCTCAAGTGGAGGGCCATTCAGAAGGAGCGGGAGGACAAGGTCGCGGAGAGGAAGCGCTATCTGGAAGAGCTCAAGAGGAAGGTGAAGAGGCAGAGGGCAAAGTCGGCGGATGTTCGGAGGAGGAGAAAGAGCCGCTCGGAGGAGCAGGAAGAGACAATCCTCTCCCATGGCATGAAGGGAAAGCTCATTCTAGGAACCACATTTAATATTGAGTTCAAGACGAGTTCTGAGCTTTGAATAGTTTATCCATCATAAAGATAACAGTATAATAATAGCCTTCTTCTTTACATCGCTCCAAACTTCTTCTGCTTAAGACTCGGAGGCAACTGCTCCTCGATGGTGTGCGGCCGGACCTCCAAAGCGAGCAACGTGTCACTCTCGTCATCTAATGACGTCATGAAGAGAAGGTTCTCGTACTTTTTCGTAATCTTGACCTTTGTCTCTGGCTGCTTCTTGTCCTCATCCTCGTCCTTGCCGGTCTTTTTAGACTTTGGAGCCTTGCTCGGAGGCGTTCGGAAGAGGTCGTTTCGATCAATGGAGCACACGGTCACATCGTCGTAGAGCATGACCACATCCCGGTTGCTCGACTTGATCTGGACGATGCCGTTCACGGCGTGTCGCTTCTTGCTGATCTCCGAGGGCAGGCGGAGCTTGTTGGAGAACTTTGTGTAGCGTCCGGAATTGATGTTGACTTCTACGAGATGGTTATCGGAATACGCGACGAGGAAGTTCTCGCCATTGGGGCTGAGGGACGCGGCCACGGCGGGAGTCTTGGTGTACAGAGGAGCCTTGCAGACCAACTTCTTCTGCTTGGTGTCGTATACGATAACGTGGCCACTGTAATCGGCTAACAAGAGGAGATTGAGGCCTTCGTGGACCTCAGCAAGTGACACTGAATTCTTCAACTCCAGATCCTCTCTGGTCACAGTCTCCATGAGGTTGGCCTTCTGGTCTTCCAGGTGGAACAGCTGCAGCTGACCGGTCTCTGTCACAGAGGCGAGCTTGTTGTCACTTGTGAAGCGGAGATGGTGGCTGATCTGAATGTCTTCGGCTTCCAGAGACGCCCTGGCGATGCGCGGGCTGCCACCACGCACACCTTCAAGGTTGTAGACGCGCATGCGCGTAGGCGTGGCGTACGCAACCCAGGCACCGTCAGGCGAGAGGTGACATGAGCGGATGGTCTCTTCGTCCTTGGATTTAAGGGTGAGGATCTTAACGGGTTGTTTGCTGATTGGAGCAAATGAGCCAGTGGTCAAGTCTGAAACTGCACACTCCGTCTCTGCTAATCTCCACAACTCGATATGCTTGCTGTAGCGCAGAAGGAGCAATCTCGTTCGCCGAGACACTGCTGCAAACTGGCCCTGTGGCTTGGGCTGATATTTCGCAGTGGTCCGGTGGTACAGATCATTGACTGCAAACGAGGCGTCCAGTCCAGCAGACAGGATGTGGTTGGTCATGAACGCGAGCGCGCGGACATCATGCGTGTGCACCCACCGGTGGACGCTCTTCACCCACTTGACCCGGTTGTCCTTGCGGCTCACCGGCTCAAAGTGCATAATCCAGGGGTCCACACCACTGGACACGGCACGGTTGTTGTTCTTATGCATGGCCACGGTGAGAACGTCCGCCTTGTGCGTCTGGTACGCGTCGATGAGAGTTCCCTGGCGGCCGTTCCAGAAACAGGTTTTGCCCCTGGAGTCTCCAGACACGATGGTGAGGTCGTCAGCCATGGCCACCGACCACACGATGGTCTCCTTGTTCCGCTCCACGCGGCCTGTGGTCATGCGCACTGTCGGGCTGCCCGTTTTGACGTCCCACACTCTCAGCGTGTCTGGTGACCCGGTGACGATAAAGTCTCCGCTCTTGTGCCAGTTGAGGCACAGGACTCGCCCCTCCTGCTTGTCCAGCGTCTTCCAATAGTCCAGCCCTTCGTCGGTGACCTTGAACAGACACACGTATCCCTCCTCGGTGCCCACGGCCAGCGCCTTTAGCGGTTTGTTGTACTCCATGCACCACGCTGGCCCGCTCGTCACTGCCGACTGCTGCCGAGTGTTGAGCGTCTGCAGGTCGTGCTCCAGGACGAGCCCGTGCAACCCCGCCGAGAAGAGTCTGTCCCCCGCCCATGCGAGCGCCTCCACGGAGCTCTCCTCGTTTCCTGGGATCCACTTTGTCCTGACTGGGGCGTGCCGCAGATCCCACACCTCGATGGAGTTGTCTGCTCTGGAGAGGGCGACGTGGGCGTTGTCTGGGGCGGGGCAGAGGGCGTGGATGGCGGTGGGCGGGACGTGGTAGAAGCGCACCGAGTGCACAGTGACCGGGGCCATGATGATGAAGCGCTTCTTACACTCGCTACTGCTGTTGACACACGTGCGAGGTTTGTTATGAACGGAGCTGAGCTAGCCTGAGTCAGAAAAATTAGGGACGACGGAGATTGATATATTTGTGAAATGATGACAACTATTTTACTGGTAGCTGTGAAAAGTTCAAAACAAGTTATCATATATATTTATTTAATAAATGACAGCTTATATTTTATAAATTCATACTGTTAATATATATTTAACCAAAACACCGGAAATCGTGCCAATTGTTTGATCTGTCCATATTAGATATTGGCATCCCTTGGAGATCCCCCAATCCACCGAGCACTAGCAAAATTTGCTAGTGCTCGGTGCCCAATCTGTCTCTAGCGATTGGTGATGGAGGGAAATATTTAAAAAACGACGGACGTAAAAAGTGACGGACAAAATATGATTTGCGGCTTTTGCCGATGTTACAGAAATAGATTTTCGAACGCAATATGCGATATAAAAGCTCTATAATCGTATGCGTTGATACTACTATTAATTTTACAGAAATTAACATATAATGTAGGGAGCTGAAAGAAACAGCTGGTTATATAATACGCTCCGAAAATGGGGGAAAACCTAAAAGATACATTTAACAACACGTGAAATGTCCAGCATACAAGTAGGTGTTTTTAAAGCTGTTTTTGTTTCATACAACTCACCAAAGATCCTCTGTTTAATGCATTTCTACTAATTAATCTTGGACAAAATCGGACAAAATATAAGTGACGGAAAAATTACTCCTCGACAAGGCCTATGTATTACTCCTCGATTAATACTAAGCTAAGATAATCGCAAAATGCCCAGATTATATGAGAACACCCCTTGCAAATGCCCAAGTTTTCTCGCGTCGCCATGCCCATTCAAGTATAATAATTTTCATTGTATGTAATAGTTCTCACACTAACTGTACACCGAGCTGTTAACAATTAATCCCTTTCCAACAATATGAAAATATTGCCCCGTTTATATGGAAGTTCATACTGCACTCTTACTTAGAGTCTTAGACTGCCTCCTGTTCTAACTTTCAAATGCACTAATATCCTCCTCCTCCTCTTCCGATCCGTCACCTCCGACCGTCCCCATCGACGACGGCATGGTCCATCTCATCATCATCATCATCATTATCATCCTCTTGCCCAGCCCCTCCTCCGAGCGAGCTCCCCTCCTGTTCCCCCCTCCGAGCACACCTCGCAGCCCACAGCGAGTCCGCCGCAGCGGCAGCAGCATCATGATCATCATCATAGTCATCCTCTCCAGCCGCAGTGGCGTCGCCTCCCTCGCCAATGCCGATGCCCGCTTCGTCGCCAGCAGCGCCAACTCATCAAGACAACGACGACGATAGGAGGGCAAGGGAAAGAAAGGCAGTGAGAGCAGTAAGTGCTATCACATGGCTCCTGGCTCGGCTGCTGTGTTAGCACGCCGCCAGTGGCGGAAGAAGAAGCGGATGGAGTCCGTCCGTGTGTCCCGCTCGCCTTCCTGTTTTCCTCCCCGCCCAGCCGGGCGACAAAAACGTCGACGAAAGGCGGTCGATGATTCCCATTCTTCCTGCTTCCTACATGAGGAGACTCTCTCCTAAGTAGCTGCAACTCAGCCCCGCTAGCACGACCAAGGCGACTGAACTCGCTCTTCTCTCGTCTGCCTGGTCTGCTGGACGTCGTTGCCCTCGTCGCATTCCTTTCTTGCTGGCTCTGATGCGACGCCACCTTATAATGGCGTTTTGGGCGGCCGACAGACATAGTACAGCCGCTGAATAATTGAATAAAGGCCAATTTAAGGCAGATTTCGAGATCCAAATTCACCGGTGAAGTGACGGAAATGTGCGTGCAAGTCTGAAGATTCCAACGATGCCAAACTTGATTCGGGAAAAGTGAAAGCCTTGCAGAAAATCGAGTGCAAAAATTGGTCGTCGGTCCTCCCACTGAGGAACCTAAATCGGCCTCTTCAGTAGTACATACAGTGAGCAGCAGCAGCTCTTTCCCGCCAGCACCCTCGCCACTGAAGCTCTGCCTCAGTAACTGCGGCAGGCAGAACACAGACAGAGTAAACAACAACATCATCTACTCTGCATATCCAAAGCCCAACCATGGCTGAGGAGCTGGTTCTATCAGACCGGAATGTCCCTCGGCAGCCCCTGCATGAGGAGTTGACCCGTTTGTACAGCCAGGGATACCTCACAGACATCACACTCTCAACAGATGATGGAAAGAACTTTGAAGCGCACAAGATCCTGCTTGCGGCACGGTCAACCTACTTCCATGGGATTGTACCAAGGTTTAAGAATGACACTGTCATCTTTCTTCGTGGAGTGAAGGGAACCCATCTGGACAAGATCTTGAAGTTCATCTACGGATCTGCCGTGTCCGTTTCCAAGCATCAGTTGAAGCCGATCCTGGAGCTGGCCAAGAGCCTCCAGGTGAAGGGGCTTCAAGATGTGACACCAAGTGAGGTACTTAGTAGACAGAATGTGGTGAGCGCTGGGCGGTTCAAACCGGACTCGCCCCTGGGATCACCCATTCTCAACACATCTTCCAAGGCTCACACCAGGGCCAGTACGAGCAATGCAGCCTCTTCTATCACCACCACAGTGGACAAGACCACACTGACAAGCTTCAGAGCGCCAGGCAAACTCCGCTCCTCAGCCCTGTCCTCATCGTTTGCATCCAGTGCGAGTGGTAGCAACGCGCTCAGCCAGGCCGCTGCTGCAGCCAAGGGCAAGAGCAACGGCAGCGCCGCCGTGACGTCCTCCCCGGCAAACAGTGACGACGACGACGACGACGACAAGGATGACTCTGAAGATGAGCGCGTCACACGTGCGTCACGGAAGCGCGGCCGCGGTCGACCCGCAAAGCAGTCGTCTTCGAGCAAGAGCAAGGAGAAGGAAGATCCGTACGCGTTCGACGACGATAACGAGGACGACGCCAAGGATGATGACGACGACGACGATCACGAGGTCAGCATCAACAAGAAGAGTTGGCGGTTCAAGAGCAAGTCGTCGAAGAAGAGCGCCGCAAAAGAGGATGACGGTGACGATGACAAGGTGTACAACCTTCGGTGCAAAGGTCAAAATGCTGAGCTGCACTCATCCCGCTATGTGAGTGGCATCCGGGGGCAGTGCGTCAAGTACAAGGACAAGTGGTTGACTCCGCAAGAGTTTGACATTGCATGTGGTGGCAAGGGGAAGAAGTATCTGGACAATATCGAAACTGATTTTGGGCCGCTCAAGTACTTGACCAACTCTGGCACGCTGAAGACAATGTCTAGGAAGTATCGTCGGGATGACAGCAGTCCTGAGAAGAGCAAGAGGAAACGGGAAGAAGAGGAAGAGGAGCAGGAAGAAGAGGAGGAAGAGGCCAAAGAGCAGGACGATGAAGAGACTGTGGAAGAGGGAGATGACGAGGAAGAAGAGGAGGAAGAGGAAGAAGAAGAAGAGGAGGAGGAAGAGGTCATCATGGAAGAGAGAGCCACCGAGACTGAGTCTGTCCAGACTGAGACTGACCACCGACTACTGGGGTTGAAGCGGAAGAAGAAGAAGCACCGTGAAGACTGGAGGAAAGAGTTCCTCAAGACTGAGGCCATGGAGGAGCTTCATCAGGAGCAAGAGCAGCAACAACAGCCGATGGAAATGCATCAGATCATTGTCTCAAGTGCTGGGCCGAGTATGATCCATGGTGGGATACTGACAGCACCTACCCTGTCAACCACCAGCATGATGGATGGCAGCGGCCCGCCAAAACTTGCTCACCAACCTTCCGGTCAGCTCATGACCATGGCCACCAACGAGCAACCACAGATGCTCTACGTGATGAGCCCGCATCCCAACATGACCCCACAGCACACCCCGGCAGCATTCGCCCCAGCCATGAGCCCAGCTCCACAGATGGGCAATATGGGCATGCAGATGCCTACCATTGTCACTTCCATGGCCAACACCATGACACAGATGAAGCCACCACAACCACCACAGCAACAACAACATCAACAACCTCCACCTTCCCCGATGCCCTCCCCGATGCCATCTCCAATGCCAAGTCCTGCCCCCGGTGGTAATGTGCCCCAGATTGGCAACGTTATCAACGTCAGATGCAAGGCAGCTCAGGCAACCCTTTACACAACTAAGTATGAGTCTGGTAGCAAGGGAAAGTGCATCCAGTACAAGGATGAGTGGTTGACACCTAATGAGTTTGAAGACCGTGCTGGTTCCAAGGCCAAGAAGTATCTGTCGAGTATCAAGTGTCTGGGCAGGCCGTTGCGAGTGTTTGTCAACAGTGGCCAGATCAAGGGATCAGGTCCGCCACCATCACCCAAGCCCAGACAGGTCAACAAGCCGTTCAAGATGACCCACCCGGTGACACCGCAGCACCCAATTGCACCTGCACCCGTTCAAGCTCCCCCAACGCCCACCCACATCTCCAGTGCGCCCAACATCGCTCCCAACATGAACATCATGCAGCAGCCGATCTTGATCAACCAGACCTCGATGGCGTCGAATATGTTGGGCACTCAGCCGACCATCCTTCCGGCTAATATGACATTCACTCTTGGCCCGGGGCAGACGGTATCGCAGGCTTTGTAGGAGTGGCTTGGGGAGTAGGGTGACCGCCAAAACCCCTGCTTCCGGAATTTTGCTCTAAACCAACCGACGATGCATACGTAGCTAACATTTCTTTCATTACAGTGCCACAAGAAGAGTCTCTTTTCTCACATTAATTGTTGAAACGCATGGGAAACTAATCATCTCTAGTATCTTTTTATACCCGTTTAGAGTCAATTTCTAAAAATGTAAAATGCTTTTAGTAAACGACTGAGATTGTTGTAATTCAAACAAGCAGCTATAGCACAAAAGTCAAGTTCTTAATATTAATCCTATAAACATCTTCTCCCTATAATAGTTAATAATTATTATGTAAAAGTATAAATATATATGTTAAAAAACGGAACATAAAACTTTTTCTTCAGCGCGTTCAAGTCTCTTTTTCACGCAACCTTGTTTTCACACTTTGATCCCCTCATCCCTAAAGACATCCCTAATATCCGCAAAGGAGCTCCTTATGGCCTCATTAAACTCAGCACCATTCGTCTTGGTATTAAAATTGGAAATGCACGTGCCCAGCATATCATTCTGAATCTGATAGCCGACTCCGTACCCATTCTCCACGACTGCCACGAAGCCGCCATTCACCATGTTCTGGGAGCTCAGCGTGGACGTGGAAATGACGTTACGGTTGATGGACTCATATGCTGGGTCTTGGTAGATTGCAGGTACCGCACCGTTGCCATCCTCAGCTGCTAGGGCCTTGAGAGCAAACAAATGGCGGTCCCAGCCCTTGCCCTGAGCGGCCAGGCGGATGAGATCCATGTGCTTGGTGGAGCACGCCTTCAGTGCTGCCAGCTTGTCCGCTGAGGATGCTCTGATTGAGTTCATGGCCTCAGCTGCCAGCTTTGTCTCCACTGTGCAAGGTCTGACTGTCTCTGTCCGGCCATGGCGGTAGATTGCAGTGCTGCAGCTCTCATACGTGGGCACACAGTTGCCGTGTAGACGGTGGTATGCGATCTGGAAGCCAGCTTGCATCAATGAATCCGGTCCAATGTTTGCCTTTTTGCAATCCAGTTTCCCAAATCCATGCTGGATGAAAAAGTTGTACTCGACCGTGTCAGTCTTTGCAAAGTATTTCTCTCTGGCAGCATCTATTGCATCCTTGATCGTGTCATCTATTGCAATGTCCAGCCGCTCGACGTTCGGCTCCACGTCACACCCGGACTCCTTCAACGCGAACGCCCTCTGCTGACTGTCCCCCACCACCTCGTCCACGTACCGCATCACGGCCACGCCGTCGCCCCACGCGTGCTCAAAGTTGATGCCGCACGCGCCGTTGCCGGAGAAGATGAGGCTGAAGGACTTGTCGAACCATCTGTTGGCCGGGTCGTTGCCCATGACGAGGTTGCGCACGCTCGGCATCTCGTCGTCCATGCTGTGCGTCCAGTCGTCGGCGTCCATGCAGATGCAGAACATGGCGCTGTCGATGGCGGTGAGGGCGGCCTCGTTCCCGGGCATAGTTTCCAAATGCTTCCTTGCAGCTGCCCACACGTTCCGATCCTCAGTAGTCAGAGTTCCGATTCCATGCTCGGGTTTGGAATGGTCCGCCTGTTCAATCTGCCTGAAGGCTTTGACGTAATACGCCGGTGGGTAGATGTTGCCGTTCTCATCGTAGACGTTGAACGTGTAAAAGTTCCCATTTCGCATGACGAGGACATGTTTTGCATCGGGGAAGCCCTTGACTTCATCGCGGTCCTTGAGAGGAATCCTGGTGGAGAAGAGAAGGTTTCCATACTGGCTCATGTCCAGTGGGAACGCTTTGAACAGATATGACAGAGGCGTGGCGGCGAAACTCGGCATCATGCCCATCCGCCGCCAATACTTGTCATTATTCGTCTTGCCCGGTTGCAGATGAAACACCTCCGGCTTGAGAATCTGCTCCTTGAAGCTCTTGTGGAACCTCAGTGATGAGATAAGCATGTTTGCCGGACGCAGCGCGGCGTCAGTGGCCATGCAAGCGCGGTCATCGTGTGCGAGCATTATGCCAGGGTTGTGCGTCACGACGAGCGGTCTCCGGTCCCGGAGATATGTCTCTGTCCACGGTGCATTGATGTAAGACGTTGCCTTGTTGCTCTTATCACGACTTCGGAGGCGTTTGTCCAGTTCAAGTCCTGGACCAGTCTTGAACTCTTGCACAAGCTTCTCCGTGTTGGAGAACTCCTCCGTGGACAAGAGTGGTTTCTGCGATAGCAAATACTTGCTACAGGTGTCGTCCAATTTAGGGATTGGCATTCTGGGCAGGGAGGCCTGGAATTTACCCGTGGGAACCCTGCTCTCCTGTAGGAACTGGTACTCTCTCGTGTTCCACTCTGATGCACTTGACGCACACCGCGAAACCGCGTACGGCGTGCATGGCACCCTCTGAACGACCTGCCGCAACATTATCCCGCAAAAACGGCGCCAGAGCTTTCAAACCGACTTGCGCATCTGCGCAGATGAAAGCAGAGCTTATACTTTTTGAAGAGGAAACACACACACGAAGACGAAATCTCCTTTCTTTTTGTTAAAACGCTTTGCAGACCTTGACTGCATCAGCAGCATCGGTGTGTATGCGTCTCCCTCTGCATACACTCTACACTTGGTTTACATGCGTACGTACGTGCGAGAGGAAGCGTTACATTGGTGCGTGTGTGAGAGCTGTATACGCTCAAGGTGGGATGTTGCGGGGGTCGTCAGAAGACCTGTCGCGACTCACGCTCTGTGCACACCATTTGGGAGCATTCGGAGGAGAGCCCAGAAGGCTCCTCGTGCTCTCTCTCTGGTCACAGAGAGACCATTCTTGCTCATACAACATCATCATCTATGAAAATGATCATCATACCTTTTATACCGACGACGACCGTTTTTCTCCCAGGGAAAAGTTCAAACATACTTTTAGCTGTCATGATGAAATTGAAGAGGCAGAAGAAGAAGAAAAGGAAAATTATCCGGCCAATTTGCTGCTACTACTACTTTGAAACCTGCAATTCAAGCTGCGAGATCCCTTGCGGTCATTTGGAAATATTTTCTACTTCGGAACAAAATGATGATCAGCATTCAGCAGCATCTTCTTGGATTGACTCATTACATACCATTTTCATTTGTTAATATTACAACTTCTAAGCACATGTATGCAAATATAGAGCAACAACTCGATGTGAGTGTATGCTCTTTGAGCGAGGATATATTCAGCTCATTCCTTCTTCTCTTTCTCTTCTCTATCCTTACCTTTCTTTCTCCTCCTACACCTGCCTAGGAGCTGCTCTCTCTCTCTCTCTCTCTCTCTCTCTCTCCCGATAACAAAACAACAAGTATGTGTGTTTTGTGGATTGAAGGCATCGTTCGATTGCAACGATCTCAGGAGAAAAAAGAAAAAGAAAATGGCTCTTTTCAACTTTCCTTCTCCTCCAAAGTTTCGAACGTACCGACGATTTCGTTTGAGATTGTCAATCTCTGACAAGCATTGAACGGGAAAAAACTGCGGCGGGGGAAAAAAGTTTTGTTTTAAAACAAAATCTGCTCATTAGTTCGTTTTTCTTCTTCGATAAAATGAGAATGAATCGTTTCCTTCATTTTTACATTTTCGATGAAATTAAATTGCAGTCGGATAATTTCCGATTGGTTTTCTTCTTCTTCTTCCAACGGATTTCTTCTTCCTATTCTGTCTGTGAGTGCGTGCTCCCGTTGCCAGCAGCACAAGAAGGAGGAAGAGGAGCAGCGATATTACGAGGAAGAAGAAGAAGAATGCCTCAGGAGAAGAAGAAGGAGAGCTTAATTTTTCCCGATCAATAAGAGGGGCCTCTGAATTTTCTTTTTCTCATGCCTCCTCCTCCTCCTCTCTTTCTTTTCTTACGTTGTAGGTCCTTCCTCTGCATCCAGCCCGCTCCTCTTCCTTCTCCTCCTTCTCTCCGTATACACATCAGCTCGCTCCCTCGGATCTACTTGTTACTCCAAGTCCATTAAAGGGGATCTTCTTCTTCTTCTTCTTGCCGTGCTGTCGCGGAAGACTTTGGTTTTCTTCTCCTCGCTAGCGCCCGACGACGACGACGACGACGACGTCCCTTCCCGCCCCCTCCCCAGAGGTGGCTGCAGACGGGGAAGAGGGAAAATTTGAATGGACATCTTCTTTTCGGTTTTATCAATTAAAAAGGAGGCATTTTTACCAAACGGAGATATTAAAGTACTGGCGTTGGTGCATAAAGATGGCAAATAATGCTAATAGGCCTAAACTTGGTCAATGACGCCTTTGAGTCTTCGACTACCTCGACACTTTCAAACGCTATATTGTATGCTATTTCTTCCGATTTTTGGCATTAAAAGACGGATGAAGTCTCCTCTACCCAGTCTAAAACAACTACAACTACTACTACAAGTATTTGGGCCGTCGTTCCTTCCTTGCCTCAACGGCGGCTAGGCAAGGAAGGAAAAGTAGAAGACGGCGAGAGCAATGTTATAAGTAAGGAGGAGGAAGAGCAAGTGCTGGAGCAGCCGTGACTATAGCAGCAGCAGCAGCAGCAGGAAAGGTAGGAAAGAGCAGTTCGCCAAGGCGAGCGACTCAGCAGCAAGTACACACGGCCCACTTGCACTCACTCACTCACTTCTTTCCTTCCTTCCTTCCTTCGGTAACAAGGACTACTACTCCACTACTATTACTACTACTCCACACTACACTTCTACAAGTCGAAGAGACTAATCTGCGAAAGGAAGGAAGGAGGAGGAAAGAAAGCCTCTTCGCCAAGACGAGAGAACGGAGGAGGAGGAGAAGAGATGTCTACTGCTGCTGCCTATGTGAAGGAGGAGGAGGAAGAAGAAAAAGAAGGATATATAGGGAGCTCTCAACAGCTCTAAGAAGACGAAGAAGAAAAAGAAGAAGAAGACTTCTACTGACGACAGGCAGCGACGACCACTAGCAGCAGCAGCTACATCCACCACTGGCTGCTGCTCCAGCTAAACCAGCGACGAGGAGAAGGAGAAGAAGAATAAGAAGAGGTGGAAGAAGAAGAAGAAGAACAAGAAGCAAATGTAAATTGAGGGTCAGACTATTGAAATGTCGATAGAAAGTGTTAGCATCCCCGTGGAACAAGACGGTGCAGTGTGTCCATGCGAAGGTCTAGTAGCATCAGTGGAGCAGGGGCCTCACCTGGGCTAAGGTGCAAGGACGGCCTTGCCAGGGCATATCATATAAGTAAGGAAATGGTGTCTCCTCAAAACGGAGCTCTGTCGCTGTCAGAACATTTGAAGAAGTTTTATGTGTGCTTGCTTCTTCTTTCGATTTCCCCGACGATTGAGATTTTGAGTTTTTGTGATCCAGTTTCGCTCTGCGGGGCTAGTGTTTCACTCTGTGTGCAAAGCGAAGGCTTGGGTTACCACAACGTCAGTGTATGCAAGAACACACCCAGAAGGCCATGCACACATACTACGAGAGATTTGAGGATGGAAGGAGTCGATTGTTTGTCTGTCAATTAGCAAGTGGGGCTCTTTTATGATTCCAAGAATAACACACACACTTTAGAGTGTGTGAGTGCAAAGTCCTTGGATCAGAGACGCTCATTTTTGGAGGGTTTTCTTTTGTCATTCCTCCCATTTAAAGGGAGAGTGACGAGGCAAGTTTTGACACATTTTTGGAACAAGAGCTTTGGACACACACAACACGAAAGGAGGAGGAAAAGTGCAAACACGTAGACGCCATCAGCCCATTATCAGTTTAGAGTCAAGATTTTTAAATGCCTTTTTTGCGGCTGTAACCCTGTCTTCTTGTTTCTTTTCAGGTATCGCAATCAAAGTCTTTTGAGAAAGATTTCGGCATCATCGTCAGTTTGGAAATGTGATGGACTTAAGATGCGGAAAAAGTGACAAACTTCCGCCAACACTCAGCTTTGTGACAAAAGTTAGCTGAGTGAAAGACTGAACTGAGGCTCAGTTTATAAAAATAATAATAAACTCAGTGCAGAGACAGCAGCAAGAAAGTGAAAACTAAAATTGTGATTGTGAATAAGATGTTGGCCGTGGCCTTGCCAGCGGACGCCGTGGACGTGGCCCCAGTCCTGCTCGAAGGGAACCGGTGAACCCATCGAGAGCAGCATGTCGGCCACCACACCCACCGCGACCCCCTCTGGCGAGCCCGTGGCGTCCTCAGCCGACAGCGGCGGCTCCAACAGCAGTGCGGACACGCCCACGCTCGAGTGGATGAACATCGTCCCGGAAAACTCCTCCGCAGCTGCTACCGCCGACATGTACATCCAGCTGGACAAGCAGCACTCGGCGCAGGCCTCGGCCCAGCAGCAGGCCAACTACGGGCTCATTGACGGCATGGGTATCCCCAACGGGCCGCTCGTGACGGCACTGCGCTCGGGGACCTTCCAGCCCCCGATGCTGGTGTCACCCAGTATCGGCCCTGGCGGCGCCGTGCCCACCAACAGGTCCACGTCCATGGCGTCAGTTGCGTCAGACGGCAGCAGCAGTAGCAGCGGCCACGTGGTGGACCGCACTGAGATGCTCGCCCTGACCAATGACATTCGTCTCGTTAAGGACGCGTTTCAGAAGCTCCGCTCCGTCTTCCAGAACCACAAGGAGGGCGAGCCCGAGCAGCCGGAGACGCTGCACGTGGCGTGTCATGAGCTGCTGGCGGAGGCGCTCACCATAATACAGAACATGATGGTGCGCTACCCGCTGCTGCAGTGCCCGCCTGTGATCCAAGGCGCCGCCGTGCTCATTGAGATGGTTCGCGTGCCAGCCAATGAGAAGGCGTTCTACACCGCGCTCGACAACCTCGCCATGACGTTCAGCACGCGCGTCTCCGGCTACCTCACGGGCGAGATCACGGCGGACATGGTGACGTACGAGGCGCTCACACCCGATCAGATTGACCTGCTGCTCATGCGTCATGATCAGGGCGTCGACCATGCGCTGAACGCGGCTCGGTCGTGGACCAAGTACGCTGAGGACGTGCTGCGCTACGTGGAGAAGCGAATGCAGCTGGAGAATGAATGGTCCAAGAAGATGGCCAAGCTGTGCCAGGCGACGCGCGTCACGCTCAAGGAGGAGTCCTACCTGCCCTTCCAGTCCGTCTACTGCACGGCGCTCGACAACGACCTGGAGCTGTGCGCCAACGTGCAGACCGTGTGCGGCCGCCTGCAGTCCAAGTCCTTTGTGGAGCCGCTCACGGTCAAGGCCAACAAGATGAAGAAGGTCATCAAGACGTTGGACGGCCAGTGGGTGAAGGCGCTCAAGTACATGCAGGACCGGGTGGGAAACCTCAACAAGGCCACGGTGGCGTACCAGGAGAAGAAGGAGGACTACGAGCGGTGCAGGGAGGCCGTTCGCATTGCGGAACAGGGCGCTGAAATCGGCGCCACCGCCGAGAACAAGGTGGACAAGCGTAAGCGGAACGAGGAGGACGCCAAGCTTCGCATTGAGGATGCCGAGCAAACGCTCAACACTTGCCTGCAACATGCCAATGAGCACCACGCCAGACTCATGCAGATCAAGTCCAACATTCTGCGTCGCATCCGGGAGATGATCTTGGACTGCGACCAGACCATGAAGGCTGTCACCGTAACCTACTTCAAATGTCAGTTAGACCTCACGTCCAGCCTGCCGATCCAGCAGCAGACGCTATGTGAAGGGAGCAGACGATACGAGCCGGGGTCCCAGTACATGGAGTTTGTCCGATGCCGTATTGGGGACCAGTGCTCCACGCTTAGCTACATCAACCCATTCGGCTACGACCACCAGTCTGCGCTGCAGCATGCAATGCAATATGAGGAGCTGTACGGGGAGCAGGCGATCCGAGCTGCAAACGAGGCTGCTGCCAATGCTGCTGGGGCAGGAGGTCCCAGGAGATCCACAGTCTCTGTGGACGACTTTTCAACGGGCACTTATAAGCACACCGGTGAGAGCAGCTTCCCTATGCCAAGTGGTGGCAGCCACCTCGGTGGCGGGTTGCCCATGTCTGCGGCCGCCGCGCATGCGTCCCACACCGCCAGCAGTGTTCAAAGCCCGCCCGTGACCTGGTCCGCCCCCGGCCGCGGCGCCCCCACGTCCTCCTCGTCTGCTGCAGCCCCTGCCTCTGGGGCAGAACCTTGTGATACGGACTCGTTCGACTCTCGAGACGACTCGGCTGACCGGTCCAAAGATACCTCTCCCTCTGCCAGCCCACGCGTGGTGTCGCAGCGGATCCCATCCCAGATGAGCACGTCAGTTTCAGAGGACACGGAGTCTGCCGCGGTGGCGGCGCCCGCGCCTGCTGCTGACCCGCGCTCCGTCTCCACCAAGGTCACGCCCAGCCTCGCCGCCAGCACGCACCGCTTCAAGAAGACCCGACAGCCCGCAAAGTGCAGAGAATGTGACGGCTACATTTACTTCGAGCCCTACACATGCCAACAGTGTGGCCTGAGCAGCCACAAGAAGTGTTTCGAGTTCCTGCTGCTCTACTGCGGTCATAAACGCATGCCCAGGAAGATTCCGACCTTCTCCGTGGACATTGGGTCCTACCTGCTGGACGCCGGCTGCCAGGTCCCTCCCGTGGTCATCCGCTGCGTGTACGAGATCGAGCAACGTGGCATCGACGTTAAAGGCGTGTACCGCGTGTCCGGCGCCGCCAAGAAGATCGATCGGCTGTGCCACGCTTTTGACATCGCCGCTGAGTTAGTCGAGCTCTCCGACATTGCGCCATCCGTCATAGGAAACGTGCTCAAGAAGTACATGCAGCGTCTGCCAGAGCCGCTGATTGTGTTTGCGCTCTATCACGACTTTCTCCGCGTGGCGAAAATGTGTCCCAGCCAGACGGATGGCAACCCGCCCCTTCCCGGCACCAAGAGTGAAGAACTGGTCGTCGCCGAGTACAAGGATCTGGTGAAGAAGCTCCCTCGTCATCATTTGCACACGCTCGCCTTCCTCATGCACCACCTGCTGCGAGTGTCCCAGGCCAGCGAGGTCAACAACATGCCCGCCTCCAACCTTGCCATCGTCTTCGGCCCGACCATCATCCGGCACCCGGAGCACAAGGACAACCCCAACCCAAGCAGCCTCGTCTCGCTCATGGACACCGAGCACACCACCAGGTGCATCGAGCTGCTCATCGTGCATGCGGAGGAGATCTTCGGCTCGTACGAGAGCGTGCTGCCGAGGGAGTATGCAAAGTACACCCAGTCCAGGTCGCGTGGGCCCAACAATAACAACAACACGCTTGGCGCTCGGCCGCGGCAGCTGGAAGGGGGCCACGAGGGTCACGGGATGGACCACCGTTTTAGCATGGACCATCACGACGACTTCTCCATCCCTGGGCATGACGATGACGGTTCCGACAGTGATGCTGACGCTGAGGCAATCCCGTCCTTCCTCCTGCCGGATGACGCCTCCAAGACGAAAAAGTCGCCGCTGCTCAACCGCGGCGGCAGTGAGTGCCACATCATCAAGGCGTCCCTCAAGGGCTACACCGGGTTGGAGCGAGTGACCAGGGAGGGGCTGAGCACGCAAGACAGTCTTGAAGCGTCGCAGAAGCTGGCCAAGCAGCCGTCGTCAGAGGTCATGGTCCCAGTCACGTCACGTAAATCTGTACCCCATGACGCGTCCACAAGTGCAAGTGTGCGTCATCATCGCGCTTCTGACGCACTCTTTGCTAAAATGGGCAAGGCGGCCAAGAAGCACTCTCTCGACGAGGACTACCTCTCCCCGCCGCCGTCTGCCACGGGCACCGGCCATGCGCCCCTGGCTGAGCGCCTCTCCAGTGACATGGCGCAGGCCCTCCGCAACCACAGTCAGCTGCAGCACTCCGCCACAACGACCGAGTCGCTCACGCTGACCTCCTCACTGTCGTTGCAATCCCGGTCCATGTCCACGACCAGCACGACCAGCTCACACGCGGCGGCGGCGGCAGCAGCTGCCTCAGCGCAGCAGCACCAGCACGACTACGACCGTGACGCGGTCGACGGCGCCGTGCTTAGAAGCAGCACGTCTCCAGCCACTGGAAGAACGAGTCTCACCATTGGCATCGGGGGCGGGACAGGCGCTGGGATCACGACCACGACGGTCACCGGTGGCCGCTCCAGCTCGCTGTCCGAAGACCAGGCCAACGCGGCAGCCTCAGCCGCTGCTGCTGCTGCGGCGTCGTCCAAGTCTGTGGCTGAGCAGCGGCGCAAGTTCCTCGCCTCGTCCAGCGCGACCGTGTCGACTGACAGCCACCACTTCCCTCCCGTCGCCGCCGCTTCCTCCTCCTCCGTGCCCACGGCGCACATCTCCAATCTGGAGGAGAACAAGGTGAAGATTCAGGTTCACGGGAGTGGGAGCACGGGCGGGCCGGCGACAGCAAGGATCATAACGAAGCAGACCTCAATCGATAGAGGATAAGGTAAAAGGTTATTACAGATCACATTAGATTGCGCATTTAATCAGTTATTGGGTATGGTCGGCAAGTAAAGCTTATTTCTGTAATCATATTTATCTTTCTGAGAATGAGGATCATTAATTATTTTTTATATTTTCAGATTTCCCGCCATTATATTACTTTTCTTCCGGACAAGTGCAACCGATCGTTGGCAAGCAAACTGAGAACTCGCACCCCCACCAACGGAGACTCAACTAAATGAATTACAACAGAGGAGCTTCCCCCAGAAAAGATAATAATTAACATTACCTTACTACCTTTTTCTGTTCTAAGAAGAATTACACAGTGTTGGTGAAGAAGAAGAATCTCAAACGTTAATTTCGTTCTAGTACAATAATTGAAAAGACATCCAAGCTAAAAGAAGGTCATTAATAATCATATTGGACGTGTCTTCGCCAAAAAAGTGTGTGAATAATCGAAAGGTTTTTCTTCATTTTCTCCTTGTTTTAATTCAACGTATAAACCGCTCATTGTCACAAACCGTTCCTACATTTCCAGAGGAAGGTTCACAACATTAATATTAATACTACAACAAAATGGAAGAAAATATGAAGAATTCGCGCGCGAAGATACAAAATATAATTATATATATTTAAAGAAGATTTGAGGAAGAAGAACACATAAAAAGTGTGTGGTCTACAAAATGGTATTTAAAAAAGTGGAAAATACTATCATCGCATAATTCATCCTATTGTTATTATAATTAGGTTCAGATATTTGAATATTTTGCTCAGCCACCCCATAGTTTATATATATTAGGTTATTTTAAAAAGAAAACACAATTCAAAATCGGTGATTTACACATATTTGTAGCTTTTCAAAATGCTGCTTATTATTGCCATATTTTTTAATTGTTTTGTGTACCTGTAAATGATAGAGAAATAATTCAGAGCTCAAATTTGGTTTCGACTTTGGAAAAGAAGAGTAATTTATTAATCATTGTTATCCTTATATTGTTATTTTATAAATAATGATATATTTTTAAAGGCAGACAAGTGCACACACACACACAAGAAAATAGTATTTGATTATTAAGTAAAGTCGCAAGAGAGAGAAAATTGTAACAATTGTTTTGGAAATACCTCTTATAACCACTGTAAAAGAGAACAAATATTTAGAGGAATAAAGCAGCAGAAAGTTTGTAGTCTCTTAAACACCCACAGACATACACACCTGGCCAATGGCAAATAATTATATATAGATCTTTGAAAATACAAAGAAGGATTATTATTAAATTACAGAAGATGACGAAGAAAAAGTTTAAAATTTTGCCGCCAAAACATTATTTGTGAATGTGTTTTTGATGTCAGCTAGCAGCAGTTGGACTAAATATATATCAAATTATAAAAACAATGAAATATATATAAATACGCGGATGTAACGAATTTTTAGTTACTGAAAAATCGGATAATAATAAATAAAAACACTAGGAGCGCGCAAAATAACAACATCACAGAGAACCCATATAATAGGCTACAATAATCAAAGCATAAAAATGCCTCTTGTCAGGAGTTTCCCCACCTCACGGGGGTGAAAGGGGGACACTGTCTATAATAAAGGATAAGCCATAATGCGAACTGGTGGATGAGCCCTAAAGGGTAGTACTCTGGAATAAACCAAAAGCTGTAAACTAACAGTAGCAACAATTAGGCCAGAGGCAATCCGGTAAGCAAAAAAAAAAAACACCAAAAAACACCAAAAAACACCAAAAACAAACACCAAAAAACACTATAGTAAAATTGATTGATTTTATTCTGTAATATCTAAATCATATCCTGTGTTTTAGCAAAGAGCCACTGCATCATTTTTAAACATGTGCAAGTACCCTAATGCGGATCTAACCTGGATCCGGAACCGTCACATTTTGAAAGCCATGCGAATCCGAATCCCTCTTGTAGTTCAATAAGCCTTTATAGGGATCAAGTTGTACCTAAATGTTAATTCCTCCCTGCTCCGGAAGCGCTTCTAGGATCCAAAATCGATACGGACTCGTCAAAGTTTATTCCTGTGAAAATTATCCCTTTTCTCAGGTTTATTCCCAAAGGATAACTAACTAAAAAAACTCGATCTAGTCTAGAATCTCTGGAAAATAATGTAAAAATAATTAATGTCGAACGGGCCTTCTGGAATATGCTATGAATATGTATTTTATCACCATATATATTTATAATAATATCCATGAAAATACTGTCGGGGGAGGTTTTGGTCCGTAATAATAATGAGATACATAATTTAACATACTTTTATCGTCACTGGCTTTGGTTCCATTTACATTCAGAGTTTAAAATATCTGCTGCCATTGCTCCGATACAACGACGTCCTTTGACTCACAGACCAGTTTCCGAAGCCCAATTTCATTGCCCGCTGCTACTCGTCTTCCTGCTGCCGAACACGACCCCGCCGCGCATGCTGAACGAGCCGTTCAGGTCCTGGCCGTTGTTGTTGTTGTTTGTGTTCCAGCCCTTGCTCTGAGCATGGCTGGGCGCGGCGGCGGCGGCATTCGAGTGGCGTCTGACTCCGCTGCTGCCACCCTGCTGAGGTTGTTGCTGTCTCATGAAGGAATCGTACTTTTGCAGGTTCTCTGGGTTTCTGAAAGGCTTCCTGGTCTGCGAGGGCCGGTCTCATTCCTCCTGGCTGCGGAGGGTCAGCCCGGTCATGCTCTCCAGCACCGTGCTGGCGCTCGTGTCGGGGCGGAGGGACGGGTCATAGCTCTTGGTGCTCATGGCGCTCGCGGGGATCTGAGTCCTGAAAAAACACCCATGTTTCAACAAAAAATGAATCAACAAAAACAAAGACTAGGCTTACTTATCAAACATCTTCCGTGCCAGTCTGTGCACCTCGACCGCATTCGGTCTCTTCTCCGAGTCGACGATAATACACGCCGCTACGAGGTCTCTCAACTCCTCCGAGTAGTGATCGGAGGGCAGCGGCGGGTAGTCGCACTGCTCAATCTTCTTGCACAGGGAGTACAAGTTCATCTTGTCCCCGTAGAAGGGCGACTGCAGTGCGGCCATCTCGTACAGGAGGCAGCCCAGGGACCAGATGTCGGACTTGAAGTTGTAGCCGTGCTCGTGGATCCGCTCCGGGGACATGTAGTAGGGCGTGCCCACCAGGGAGACGGCGGCGGTGGTCTTGGAGCTGAAGAAGCGGCCCAGCCCGAGGTCGCCGAGTTTGACCACGCCGGTGCTGGTGATGAACACGTTGGCGGGCTTGATATCTGCAAGGCACAGTGGGTTCACATCTCAGTTAATTAAGAGTTAACCTATTTATACCTCTGTGCATGACCCTCTTAGAGTGCATGTGCTCCAGGGCGCTGCAGAGCTGCACAAAGTACTTCCAGATGGTTCTCTCCGGAATGAGCTTCTTCTGCTTCTTGAAGTGCTTGATCATGCGCGAGAGGTCTCCGGCGTCAGCGAGCTCCAGGACAATGTTCAGCTCGTTGGATTCGATGAAAGAGGCGAGGTAGGCGATGACGTTTGGGTGGTTCAGTTGCTGCAAAATAAAACATTGTAAATTTTAAAAACAATGCCCACACAACGCATCGGCATCAATGACATCTTAGTCACATCTATACCCTTGGGTGGACACCAATATTGTTTTAATGCTATTCAAATCTCCAGATTACACATATAATAGGTATATTATCACACATAATTAGATTATGCACTTGCATACCATATAAAATGTTATATATTCCTACCTGTAAGAGCTTAATTTCCTGCATACAGTCCAACCTCGCCTTTGCATCCATCATCTCAAAAATCTGCACCTTCTTGAGCGCCACGATCCTGTTATCCTTGACGCACGTGGCCCGGTGCACCACCGAGAACTGACCCTTGCCAATCTTGTTGCCGATCTCAAAGTTGCTCAGCCGGCCGTAGATCGAGTCGGAGGAAGACATCTTGATCAGCTCAGCCGCTGCATTGGCAGCGGCGGCGTTCGGGTCGGCGGCCATTTTTCAGTACGGGTCTGATCAAGGGTATGACGACGCTCTGGAAGTATGTTGGATAATGATAATGTTGCTTCTCACCCTGCCAGGTGTGCTTGGCGAATATATCGTTGTAGTACTAAAAGGGTTTCAATCGATTTCATACCGTTTATTACAGCGACAAAAAGTACTTGAAGGATATAAATTATGTGTGTGTTAACCTTGAGTTTATGGTTGAAACAACAAAGAAGAAAGGGAAGCGGTCGTTGCTACTTTAAAGTCGATACCAAATGAGGTCCTTTTAATGAAAAATATATTTTGCACCGTTTATATTTTATCGGCATTCTTAAAAAGTACAACATAGCAATTATGGATTATTATTATTGAAGGGAATTAGGCATTATTCATGTTCTCAGCATGTGTGACCGATTCGCAGTTTGTGAATATTATAAAGGAATGCGAGTGCGAATTGTTTGAAGCTATATTTAACCTGTATGCAAGACTACAAACTCATATCTGATACATATTTTATGACAACAATACACCATTATTCTAAAATGACTTTTCCTCCCCTCGCCAGAAAGACAAAAACAACTAATGGAGACTAATTAAACTCCCCTTCTACTGCAGCAGCAGCAACAACCCTTCTTGTCCCCCCGCAAACAATCGTCAGAACTAGAAATGATTCATAGACCAATTTCAAGCTTTCTACTACTCCACGTATTCCTTCAGGTGTAAGCAATTTGGGCAGAGAGAGAGAGTTGCTTATGAATATTTGATTCTCTTTCTCTCCTGGGAGGGGCTGCAAAAGCAAGACCACATATTTTCTCCTCCAAAAGGTGTGTTTGTACAAAGTGTGGGAACAAAAAGCAATTTAAACGCAGGGACAGCTGCTAGATCAACCAAGGTGTGCTTATTATATCCCAAAAGAGGGTGGTTTCTTTTCTCCTTTCTTGTGTGTTTGTATGCACAAGAGGGGCAAAACCATGCATATTTAATACTACTGCACACTACTTGTAGAGGGGGTGATTAAGCAGAGAATGTGTTTTCCTCCAATTTGTTATCATATTGTTCACCTGCCCTTTATGACGACTACCCCGTGTTTTTGCTTTTTTACAACTGCTGTTCAGTGGTCCGGAAGAGAGAGAGAGAGAGAGAGAGAGAGAGAGAGATCCATGTCAATTATATTTTTGAGTGAACTACCGACATCTGGTACAATCAAACCAACTGTTATCTCAATATTTATAAACTTCAACCATGCAATTATTGCCTTTTACCCTTTTTCCTCAATCCACTGTGTGTTGTCATTGTCGTTGCAAGCATGACCCACCGTGGGGAGACGAGAGATCAGTTGTAAATAAGAAGACACAACATAATCACTAGTCTTCCACACGGGCAGTCAAGAGTCTTCTTCATTCTTGGTCTTCTTCTTCCAGCTCATCATGATGTTGTATAGCCAGATTTCTGCTTTCTAGGGAGAGACTGAGATTTGTTGTGAGCAAAGGAGAAGCCAACAACAAAATCACAAGTCTTCCAGAGAACTCAGGGCTTTCTTCATCTTCTACAGACGTCATATAATCATGGCTTGTTATTTTATTTTTGGTTCATGTCCTCCTCTTATTTATTTAAGCTCTTCTCCGCGGGGGTTCATTCAATTTGAGTTGAATCAGAAGGGCTATTTTTGTTACAATCTGTTATAACGAAACTGTTAGTAAAACTAAATGAAACCATCATCATGCATGGCAAGCTCTGTGGCCTTTACACGGCACACAAAAACAAGATGACCTTTTCGCCCCTTCTCTCTCTATCTCTCTTTCTAGTATCATCAACAAGTTATCATCAAAATACCACATTGAGATAGTAGCAGCTTTCTAACACATGACATTTACACCTAGGTGTCGTTGTTATCTTACCTTTTTCAAGTGATACCAGAGCTGTACCAGGCGAACCCCGGAGACATTGTTATAGCAAGAAGCACCATCATCATATCAGAGCACGACACTACCAAGACTTTTGGGGGTTTCTATCCCCCCGGATGCTTGCTTCGCAACTGCCACCCTCCTTGTCCTAACATGATGCAGCTTGCCCGCTTAAAACCGTTCTCTCCGCCAACCCACCCCTTGTTCGTGCTGCGCGCCTCTCTTGCTATCTAGAGCGCGCGCACTCCGAGACGACGAAAATCAATCGGAAATATGCTGTTTAAAGGCATTTGCTTTCTATGAATAGGGTCGATCTGAAAGTGACATGGCCCTAATTTGATCATATTAATGCTATTTCTGGCTCGGTGCATGTTTTGGACGACGAAAACTCATTAAACGGAATTTTCGTTAACTTCGGTCAAGTACTGAGAATCCACTCCCACTTTGGAAGAAAATGTCAGCGGAAAATATAATAGTAATAATGAGTGAAGCCACACGCTATATAACAGTCACAATAGATTGTTTATTCCAATTCGTGTGTGTTATTATGGAGTATGGTCCTTCTAAGGTTGCAGTAGGAGAGAGAGAGAGAGAGAAGAGAGAGAGAGAATGCAATCGCCCTGAGCCGCATGCTTTTGAGAAAAAAATATGAAACTGAGGATTGTATGCTTCCCAGCTGCTTCTTCTTCTTCTTCAACGGCGACCCGGCGACCGCTCTGCTACTTCTGTAACTACGAGCTACCATCATCGCCACCACCTGCCTTTGATGTTGACGACGGCAGCGACGGAAGTTCGGGAATATAAAAAAACTTCAAGGATTTCGTTTTACGTGCAGCTGCCAAGTGGCGACCAATGGGGGCGGCTGTGTGCCGTTGAAATGCACTGTGGAACGATGGCAAAGAACTAGAATAATGTTAAATTCCGATTGCAGACTACTGTGGCTTCAGGGAGAAAATCTTGAACCTTTTTTGCCGCGCATTGATTATATGAATCCGCACACACAGGAAACCGCCATGATAATGAGAACAATGGATGTCCAAGAAGAGGAGGAGCACATGGGTGCTTTTGACTTAGAGACCTTGATGATAGTCATTCATTTTCTCATCAATGATCGTTCCCACAAAACGTCCGCTGAGGAAATCTTGTTTTTCAGAGAGAAACGACAACAACGTCGTTCCTTCCTGTCCTGATCGTAATTATTCCAAAGGAAGTCGCTGTTATAAACTTGCTAATTGCTTACCGATATTGTTCCACTGTCTCTCCTCTCAAATCATGGTCGATTCCTTGTTGCAGCACTTGACTTGCAATCGCATTTTGGGCCCACTTATTAACAACCCTCTCTGGTCTTGGATGCGTGTATCACTGCTCTCAATTATATTCTGCGGTTTTGGAAGCAGATTCTTCGATCGTAAAATGGGTCCGTAGAATGAACTCGAAGGTGTTTTAATAGCCAGGAATGCTGCCAGCAAAGGAGATATTTCTGTAGTCTCTGAGACATAAGAAAGAAAGGCTGTTGCTTGCTGTGGACATGCCCAACTTTTGTTAAACGGGGAAAACGACGGGCACCTCCGCTTAATAGCACACATGAAAAAGCCGATAGTCTGTTAATACAATGCAGGTAGAAAAACGCTCAGGCTACTGTACATACACAATTTTCTCCAAATTGGTCTTTGTAAACGTCCCGCGACCGGCGGCGCGGTAATGGTCACATGAAAATTCGATACTACTTTCCTCCTCTAAGAACGTCGTCGTCGCGCTTTGCCACGTTCGTGCTCTACCTGGTTTTCGTTCGAAAGCTATGGTGATGGAGGCCGAAAAAGGCCTCATGAATATTTCATTGCAGTTGCAAACAGTCTCAATGCACACGATACCTGTGTGCAAGTTGATTTATTATGTTGGACGACATTTCGGGTAATTCACTCTCCCCGCTGTATATGAAATAAACATGCTTTTACAGACCCCGCGAGCGGTTTAAATATGTTTCTGCTGTTGCCTTCCCCCATGGGAGTGAACGGCATGCCAAAGGAAGTAGTTGTGCAGCATGGCCGCTAGATGGCAGAAGCAGACTCGAGTGGAAATGTTTTCGTCAATGTTTCTAGACATAGCAGCCGGTGAAATACAATTTTGACTACTCGTATAAATGGGTAGTATTGGACTGACTACATTTTAGTATATTGGATTGTCATTAGTTGACCTCCATTGCATATATGAACTACATTGTCTACATATCATTTCATGCTAGGCTTTACAACTACTCCATACGCGACCATACCACGGTTCCAGTTTATGTGAACAGGTAAAAAATGAAGAGAAAACGTCTTTCAGCTAAGCACGAATCGCGATATTACGTGGAGTGGAAGTGAGTGGAGGAGGAGAAGAAAGAAGAAGCCGTATGGCAGAAGAAGAAGAAGAAGTAAAAGAAAATCATATCAAAAGTGATTCCATTGAAAGTATGAATTCTAAAGATCACTCTTGACCTATTTGAATAAATCTCATTACGTGGCTTCCGCCAGTCACTTTAATTCCAAGATGTCTGAAGTGAGGTCGAGAAAGAACAACCAGGCTAAGAACCCATCACCAGTGAAGAAGAAACAAGAGCACAATGCGACCAACAAACAGTTGAAACACCTCCTGGAGGAGAGCCTTGGTCATGTGGCTGCTCGGAGGCTTGGTGGGGACGGGGAGTCCGTGCCGGACACTCCTCCGAGTGAGGAGGCTCCTCCGGTCAAGACACGGCCGCCTACTGCAACAACTTCAACGAAGGTTGAGGAGTCCACTGACCCGTTTACGGTTCAGGTCAATGTGGATTTCATGGCTGTGTTCCTCTTTGTGGCCGGAGTCTTGTCCAGAATGGTGTTCTTGGACCGGCCGAACCATGTTGTGTAAGATTTAACGGAAATAATTAGCAGACTGATGTTATTGTACTATCAATGACTCAAACCCCCTGTAATTAAATATACTTCCCTTTCTATACAGCTTTGATGAGATGCACTACGGCCGCTATGCCAGCCTCTACCTGAAGAAAACCTTCTTCTTCGACGCCAACCCCCCGCTCGGAAAGATGTTGATCGCCCTCGCTGGACATCTCGCAGGCTTCGATGGCGAGTTTGGATTCGACAAGATTGGCTTTCCGTACGAGTCCCACGTCCCGGTCTGGAGTCTGAGGGCGGTGCCGGCAATGTGCGGGGCGATGCTCACGCCCACCGTGTATCTCATTCTGTGTGAGATGGGATTGTCAAAGTGGTCCGGAGCTATGGCGGGAATCATGGTGCTACTAGGTATGCACTTTAATAATAAAAAAAGATCTAAACTACATTTATCATGCCTACCTCTGATTAAAACCTAGTAACTGTTAGACACGTTTATCCAATGAAATATTCGAATTTCAGACACTGCCCTTCTCGCCCAATCCCGCTTCATCCTCCTCGAGTCCATGATGATCATGTTCGGCCTGTTCGCCGTGCTGAGCGTGCTCCGCTTCCGCCGCTACCAGTCCCAGCCATTCTCCGTCAAGTGGTGGACCTGGATCCTCATCGCGGCAATCAACATGGGGCTCGCATTCTGCGTCAAGTTCCTCGCGCTCTACACTTGCTGGCTGTGCTGCGGACTGCTGCTATGCGACTTTTGGCGCCGACTAGCAGATAAGAAACTGGGAAACCTACAACTGCTGCTGGAGTTTGTCGCTCAGGCCACGCTCGTGACGGCTGTACCAGCCGCGTTGTACCTGGGATGCTTCTACGTGCACATTGGACTGCTGACCAAGGCCGGCGTGCATGATTCGCTCATGACAAGCGCGTTCCAGGCGAGCCTCGAGGGCGGCCTCAGCTCCATCGTCCAAGGCCAGCCGCAGGAGATCGTCCACGGCTCCCAGATCACGCTCCGCCACACGCACGGCAAGACCTGCTGGATGCACTCCCACGAGGCCGTCTACCCGGTCAAGTACGAGGACGGCCGCGGCTCCTCGCACCAGCAGCAGGTCACCTGCTACAGCCACAAGGACGTCAACAACTGGTGGATCGTGAAGAAGCCCGAGCGCGAGGACCTGGCCGTGCACGAGCCGCTCGACGTCATCAAGGACGGGGACACGGTCCAGCTGGTCCATGGGATGACGCACCGCGCGCTCAACTCGCACGACGTGGCCGCGCCAATGTCGCCGCACAATCAGGAGATCAGCTGCTACATCGACTACAACATCTCGATGGCGAGCGAGAACCTGTGGAAGGTCGACATTGTGAACTCTGCTCAGGCGGGTGATGTGTGGACGTCGATTGGGTCTCAGGTCCGGTTTATTCACAAGACGACGGGTCAGGCGTTGCGGTTTTCGCCGAGGCTGCTGCCCGAGTGGGGCTACAATCAGAATGAGGTCGTGGGGGATAAACTCGTTGATCAGATTGACACCGTTTGGAATGTGGAGGAACATCAGTATACGAAAAGTAAGACATGCCATAATGCATAACGAAAATACTTTAACCTAACTGAACCTAATTTTCAGATGACGAGGATAAGAAGAGCCTTGAACGGGAGCTCTACAACCACGAGCTGATCCCAACCAAGGCCACCTACCTCTCATTCTTCGACAAGTTCATGGAGCTCCAGATCAAGATGCTGCTCACGAACCAGGAGAACGTTCAGAACCACAACTACGCCTCCGACCCCATGGAGTGGCCGTTCCTGACCCGCGGAATCGCCTACTTTATCTCCAGGGAGTCCAATGCTCAAGTGCATCTCATGGGCAACGTGGTGGTGTGGTACACGGCGTCCTTGTCAATGCTGGCGTATTGTGGCTTGCTGGCGGTGTACATGTTGAGGAGGCAGCGGCAGTGTTACGACATCCCGGAAGGTAACCCTTATTAAAAGCCAATGAAGCTTATAGTTGCTAACAACTTTGCTTTTTCAGATGTGTACCAACAGTTCCTCCGTGCTGGCGAGGTCCTCTTTGGCGGCTTCCTGTTCCACTACCTTCCCTTCTTCTTCTACGATCGGACGCTCTTCCTCCACCACTACCTCACGGCATACGTCTACAAGCTCATGCTCACGGGATTCGTCGTCAACCATGTCTACATTGTCATGAAGTAAGAACTGAAGGGAACGATAAAGAGAACAGAAGCAAAATTTATATTATTATTTGCATGAATAATTGAATTGATGCCTCATATTTTCCTTCATCTTAGAAATTATTAATATGGTTTTGACCACGGGTTTTGACTATTTAACAAATTTGCTATAAGGTACTGTATATGTATTATGTAATGGAGTCTTATCGAACGAACTGTTGAGAGTATGGAAAGTTCACATGCTTTCTGCCGTTTGCCACCTACGCGTACATATGATAATAAATAATATTCTGTTTCTTTTCAGCCACCTTCTGTCTTCCAAGACCCTGACCCACATCTTCCGCGTGTCCCTCTCCGCCTGGCTGCTGGCCGCCGTCGCCATCTTCTACAAGTTCTCCGTCTTCTGTTATGGCCACTTCCCGCTCACGGCTGAGGACGTGCGGGCACTCAGGTGGAAGGAAACATGGGACTTTATCATTCATAAACCGTGAAACTACAACTGAGCTCATTTAAAACTTAGCAAAATGTTGACGTTACATGATATCGAATTTTCATTCTTCCATTTTACAAGATAATTGGTATAATTTATGGTAAGCGCTATGCTGCCATCCAAGATAAAGTGAATTAATACTCAAATATATATTTATTATATTCCCTTGTTACATATTCCTATCGTTACCAGTATCTTAAGACAAATCAGTATAGTTTATGAAAGATGTATTTTTCTACACCCAAAGATATTTAAAATGAAATACATAGAAAGTAGGATTATTCTGTGACTCTGTGTCCACTTATATTTTTGCAATTTTGTAATATAGCTTAATACCAAAATGATGCATATCTGTAGTTACGAGCGTGCGTTGTTGGGCGCTTATTATCATTATATTGATTACTCCACCGGAATAACATCATTAATCTTCAATATTACTCATACAACATATGCATTAAATGCTTTATTGGGTACCAAATAGATTTAGATAAAGTTAAATAAATACAACTCTTTAATACTGTTTAGACAAAAGCAATCCTTGAACTCTTCCCCTCTTGCGTGTCCTGGGAGATGACATTGACCGCGTTGAGCGCCTGCAGCGCCAGCCGGTTGAGACTCCGGCCTCGGTTGGTGGACGCCTCAGGGCCAAAGTCCACGCAACGGTCGCGCTTGTCAATGTACTGCTTGTACATGGTCGCCTCCTCGGATTCGTGTTGCTCCTGGAAGATAGTAAAATTAAGTAAATTATGTGTTGTTATTATTATTGTGCAAAGTTTTACACATTAGTTGCTACTGGTATGCATGCTCTTAGCAACGTCAATAGCTGCATAAATAACCTTCCAAAGTATAGTTATTAAAGTTGCTCACCTTTTAAGCTTTTAACTTCGAGGCTTTTATTACATTCATCTGTGTCTTTTCTCTATGTACCTTGTAAAATGCTAGATAACTTGATATTAGGAGAATTCTCTTAATTTTGTAACAATTCGTACTTTCCTCGATAATGTTATGTCCTTTATGACGTGACAGACTACAATACAAGATCACAAAAAAACTAAATCCAAGTTGCCTAGAACTATAAAAGGTTCTAAAGAGTACAAAAACTAACAAAGGGCGCATGTGATCTGCCTATAAATCCTCTTAGGCCTTTGCATATTGTAAGCGATTACCCAGAAAGTGCTTTTTACACCGGATATACCTTCAATAAATAAATTCCCCGGAAAAAATGCTATCAACCACTCTATATAGCTACAAAGCTCTTCTACCACAGGGTGACTTGCGAAATGGTTTCGGTAATATTTAAACACGGTTGGCACTCGTTTTTGGGCTTCTCTGTGTTGCCACAGAGATTACTTATTTACAGGAGCTTCAGCGGATTAATTTCCATGGTAGAGAGGATCGAGAGGATAAGGATGCAATTTGGCTAAAGTGGAAGGTCAAAGATTGCCATTGCTAATACTTTTACTGGATGTTGGTGTTACATTATTAAGTGAAGTGAGACTAACGAACAGTAGTATAGTCCAAGGCTTGATCATATAAGTACTTTGTTCATTTGCAGTAATTACTAAGTGTTTTCAAAGTACACTCAATATCACAGAATAGTAATTGTTTTACAGGTCTCCAGTGTACCAACGGCCAACTTTGGGGGGAAATAGTTGCTTTTCTTCTCACCTTCTTCATATAGTTGATCATGAGCACGACAATCCCGCACGAGTAGAATATGAGCACGGCAATGATGTAGATGATCGGGTCGCCCTCAATCTCCCGCTGCTGCGCCCTCGTCAACGTCGTCGCGTTCCGCACCACGCCCCGGATGTACGCCTCGAACACGGTCGAGTTGAAGCAGCCGCTCAGGTACTCCTTGGCTGC
>LR139232.1:5801-27143 GCA_900659605.1 Tisbe holothuriae | reverse complement strand
TCTGGTGCCACGTTCCGATGCAACATCTTAACACTGTAATGCAGGAAATTGAGTCCTTCTGCTAGCTGCATCAGCCCATATTTGATTTCCACATCAAACAGCTTGTAGTCTCTAATGTGAGCCAGGACTGTGGTGGACATTATATACAATGATAGTTACCTGGTGGTTTATAATAATACTTTCTGGTGCCACGTTCCGATGAAACATCTTAACACTATTGTGCAGGAAAGCTAGCACTCCGCTAGCTGCATCAGCCCATATTTGATCTCCACATCAAACTGCTTGTAGTCTCTAATGTGATCCGGGACTGGCGTAGGCATTATATTATTGTTAGTTACCTGGTGGTTTATAATAATAGACTCTGGCGCCACATTCCGATGCAACATCTTAACACTGTTATGCAAGAAAGCAAGTCCCTCTGCTAGCTGCATCAGCCCATATTTGATCTCCACAGCAAACAGCTTATAGTCTCTGATGTGAGCCGGGACTGGCGTGGGCATATTTTCCTGACGGCCGAGGACATTGGCTAGGGAAGCGTAGACGGGTTCTGTGGCAAAGGCAAGGCAGTCACGGGATTCCTCTAAGGGATGCTGGGAAGAAAATAAAAATGTGTTTAATGTTGTCCTGCAATGTATTAATATGGCTAGTTAAGCCTAGTTTAGTGCACATGTGGTATTACATAGCATTGCATAGACAAGCAGCATCAGAGTCCGATTATTAAAAAGTGGAAAAGATACCTAGGGTTAAAGTTACTCTTTTAGACGGATTAAAGTTTGCTCATTGGCGGAATTGGAAATGATAGCTAAGCAACTCAATAGTGTTAAAGAGTTGCTTTGGGCCTTTTCATTATGGGACTCTGATCTCTGTAGCCAGCTTGTCTATGCTTGAGCTTTGGAACTTCTTTGTCTTAAGTTCTGCCAAGAACTTCATAATAAAGAGATAAAAAAGTCATTCCAATACATATTTGTATCCAAAAGTCATCAACATACTTGCACTGTGAGCACTTGCGGATGCCTCAACCTCGTCAGCTGTGGAATTGCCTTCCTGTAGAGGTCCAAGAGGAAATCCCTCTCCTGCCGGTCGAATCTGGACTCCAGAGCTCGTTTCTCCAGAACAAAGATGGATGCGGGTTGCTTGGTCGTCTTCTTGAAACCGGAATAGACTTTCCAGATGAGACCTGAAAATTATGAAAAAAATATATTGATAAGAATATTAAGTTTAAAAATAAAGGCTACTAAGCCAGTAAATCCTCCTTACTAATTAGTAATTACAAACAGCACAGATTTCACATTTAAGGTACATTTTAATGGCATTTAGTTTATGTGCAGTCTTTCAACCTAATTTAGTAATTTTCAAATGTTCGCAGTAATAATTGTAACAGTAACACTGTTGCTTCACCTCGGCCAACTGTACTGCTCTAAAATATTAATTCTCTAAATATAATGACAAAAATATTATAATAATTGTACGTACATCATTCTCTTTATATTTTACGTATGTCGAAACTTTTAAGATTTTTTTTATTAAATCAGAGAAACGGGCAAAACAGACCTAATAAAGAGCCCAGTAAATGTACATAATGATTGGTTGCTCATTGGCTTATCAGTTGCTTCTCAGTTCTGAGTCCTTGCTAATAGGATGAAGCTCAGCACTGAGAAAACGATGTACATTGCATGTACATAGGTTGTCCTTTACACGTTCGGGGCCTAAGTTTGCAGTGTATATCATTGAGCATAATTTAATACCTGGTCCCGCAGATGCAATATGCTCCCCAGCCTCAAACTCCCTATTCACGGGGTTCCCTGGCAGGACATTGCTCACGGCTGAGGCCGCACTGAACACGGTGGAGGAGACCGAGGAGGAGAGGGAGGAGGCGAAGCGGCTGAACGTGTCCATAATTGGTTGGCTGGGTTTAAGAACTGTTTAGTCGGGTATATCAGCTGCTTGGCTGGGTATAATTATGAACTCTGTGGCCGGGTATATGAACTCTGTGGCCGGGTATATGAGCTGAATGGCAGGCCGAGTTTACAGTATGAACTGTTTGGTATTTGGTCGGGTATCTGAACTGTTTAGGCTGTTTTATGAGCCACTTGTCCAGGTTTATTATGAGCCTGAGTTATTAACTTTTTGTCTGGATTACAGCAGCTCTTTGCTTGTTTTTTGATGGAGCCGGGTTTAATTAAAATTAATGTACACCACGTTGTCCAGAGTGGAATGTTTCACACACCTAGCACAAGTTCAGTCCATCCAACTCTCTAGAAACATCCACGTCTTATCTTCTTGTGCCATAAACCATATTTAGTCTACACTGATCTCTATGACACTACTATGATGGCAAGTCTGTTTAATTGTTCAATATTTCTTATAATATATAATTATAATTTAGTACCATCCAGTCTGAATCTAACAGATTGTTGCCCTTCCTTCTATCTCCAGTGTAGTCAGTTGTGAGCAGCTTGTAGCACACACTCTGATGTCATACTCGTATCTGCTGCACTTGTCTGACGGAGGCAGAAGGGGACTCTGAAAACAAACTTTTTCTAACTACATCTCTTGCACTTTTAATGAAACAGATGATCATATTGTCAATAAGTTAAACTCCCATGCATATTATCTTTAAGTTAATTTTGCTCATAATGTTATTCAACTGCAGAAATGTTCAATAAAACAGCCAATTCTGGTATTAGTGTTTGAGTAGAAAAGTTTTATGGTGTCCCTATACCTTAGAACGTGACATCTAAGCTTTTATGATAAACATTTAAACTGATGCACAATGTTAAGAACTGATATCATTAACTTTATAAGTTGTAATAAAGGTTTGTTAGAGATGTAAATAAACCTTTATTAATAGCATTTAAAACAGTTTTTAATTATCCGCAGAATAGTTCTACTTTCTATAGCATACCAACAGGTACAATGTCATTGCAGGGTTCCCCCTATATAAATAAATATCCATGGTTAACTTATAATCTAATGAGTTACTAACAACCAAACTAAAGCAACATGTAATAAAATGCACATATATACCTTTACTGATGTAATAGAGCTTGAAGCTTATAGTTTATGTTTTCATCACTGCCAATGTTTCACTGCAAATATACTCCAACTTCATAATGAACCATCCCTGTATCCTTTAAAGTGAAAACCAGCTTTTTAAAACAAAACCATCGACCTGCCAGATCCCTTCCAATTGTCATATTATCAGCTCTATGATCTCTTGTGATCTTTTATAACAAGGTGACTCACACACACAAAAAGCCAAGGACAAATGTTATAAGTTGTTGCAAAAGGCATGAAATGTGATACTGTGATCTGATTAAAGGCCTTAATATGTATTCCGTCCGTGGCCTTGTTGTGGTGCTTGTGGCCTTTAGTATTACCTCAGGGCAGGGGATTAATGTGGAATTGAATTCCAGGGTAGGAATTATAAAAATAAGTTAATATGTTTGTTGGTACAAGGATGGTATGATTCTCCTTCTGTGTAGAGCATTCTGACTTCAGATTTTGTTGTATTATTTTACTAGTAATCCCTTATTGAACATTTTTGGGCACTACCTTTTGGTTCATTCACTAGAACGGCAATCTTGCAATTTTTCATCATCATGCCGCATGATGGGATGGGATTCGAGCCCACAACCTTCTGTGTTGGAATCAAGCGACTTGCGAATATGGCTACCATGCCCTCTCCAAATGCATATTATAATGCTGCGGAATAAGCACTTTTGAATCGTAAAATACTTTCAGGCAACCACTCCAGAACCAAAGAAACCCATCAACATCAATGAACCCACCACATCATCATCAACAACAACATCAGAATCTCCAATAACACCAACTCAACATGCCAATAAAACCGAAGAAATAATCACAACTCAACTTCCTGACAAGACAACAACAACAACAACAATAACAACAACAACACCAAAGATCAAGTCAGTCCGGAAAGGTGAGCTCAGAGAAGAGGGAGCTGATGAGAATGGAGTCATAGCTGAGGATGAGACCACAACACTCCCCCTTCAGAAGACACAACTCAAAAGGTCAAATCCATAAAGAAGGGTGATTTGAGGGAGGAGGATGTGATTAAATCTGTAAGGAAGGGTGACTTAAGGGAGGAAAATGAGGTTAAATCTGTGAAGAAGGGAGACTTAAGGGAGGAAAATGAGGTTAAATCTGTGAAGAAGGGTGATTTAAGGGATGATGTGGTCAAGCCAAACCCAGATGTCATCATTGATATTGTCACAACATCCACAAATAGACCAACTGTTGGTAAGAAGGTCATGGAAGGCACAAGTGGTCTCAATGTGGCTCCGTTGAAGACATCCGCCAACCCGATGTCAACGTCAACACTTGCACCGCCTGTGCGCAATACAATTGTCTCTGTTGAAGAGCCAAAGTCTGTGTCTGTGACTGAGCCACATGATCACAGTGAGGGTGTGTCTGATCCCAGCACGCCAGAGACGTCTCTAGTGGTTGGGGTTGTGTTTGCAATGTTGTTGTTTTCTGTGGTTGGGTTCCTGGCGTTCAAGCGGGTGAAGGCGATTAAGCGGAGGAGAGAGTATAGGAGGATGAATGACTTCCTGATAGATGGGATGTAAAATGATCTGTAAATGGGCACAACAATAACTAAAATTGATCTGAAACTTGGAACCTATTATGTAAATTGAATTTGGAAGTAACTTTTGTTGTCTGTTAGAACATCACAAAATCATAAAAGTTGGCAACAAATGAGAAAAAAATATGTAGTGATGGTCAAACAATTGTACACAAAAGGCTTACGAAGGAGCTCAAATCTAAACAGGAGCACAAATCTAAGCACCCCCAAACAACATAAGTTATTTATGTATGTATTTCACTTTTTCACTTTCTAGAACTTGTATAGTAATGGTCACAAATGGTGACTGGTCATGATGGAACAATAATAATAATTGTAAAAAATAATCGTAAACGTAAATAATTGGCCTTTTCCCCCCAAATACGCTGTGATAACTGAGTGCGAATGTAAAAAAGATCCGTCCGAAGAAAAGTGAAGCACATTTTTCCACTACAATATAATCAGATAGCAGATATAAAGACTAAAATACAAAATCACTAAGGAGTGGGACTAATTTTAGCTACTTACAATAAATACATTCATTGCATGCATGTCTATTGTCGAAATATAAATATTGAATGTCAACATCTACTCCATTGCATCGTTTGATTGATTTCATTTTAAAATCCAAAAGGAAAATACTTTTATTTGTATTGTTAACCAGAGATCAATACAGTACCTAGAGTTGGGCAGGCCGTCACTATCTGTTTTTTTTCCTTTTTTTGGGAAGCTTTCATCCTGAGCAAAGGAAATAGTGGTAGGCTGAAAATAGTAGTTGGGGGGAAACATCACAGAAATGTTTAGAAGTCTTCCCTATCTCTATTCTTCCCCAACTTGTCTTCCCTAAGCTATCACTATTTTTCTCAGCTTCCTCAAATTTTTCTGCTCCATGTGGTGCAGGACATATTCAGCCTGGCCACGATAGGGCGCCTGCCCAACTCTAGGTACTGTATTGATCTCTGTTGTTAACTACATTTTAGCTGTCTCTGACTACTCATAACGTCATTTTCTAGCATTACTTGATATGAAAATGTCAACAACTTCCTCTAACAAGCCATTATTTTATCAAGGGGAAAGTAGTTCTAACTGACCCCCTATGTTGATTCTGAAAGCCAACACCGCTCAACAATACAACGTCCAAATTGGGACCCCATACTGGCAAGAAATGGGTGTCCAAATAAATCAAACTATTGCAGGGCTGCCAGAGTAACAAGTAAACACATTATATGCAATAATATTCTTTAAATTGCTCTTTGCCATTGTAATATAATCAGATATAGTGATAACCAAGGCCTATATAACACTAAGGTTACCCCGTTTAGGATTTTATTTGATTTTTTCCCGTTTTCCCGCCTTCGCTTATGATGAATCTGAGTACTCAGTCACCTGCTAGCTGGCAGCACTAAGTGACTCAGTTTTCGCTTATGATTTCTCCCAGGCGGCCCGCCTAAAGCTTCACACGGGGGAGGTTTGGTCCTGAGCATATTTGATAATAGGATCCAGTTTTTGTATATTAGTTGCAACGCCTTCTAGACAATCTAGAAAAACACTTGCTAGTAGAATATGTCGGCATGATTCTAGTAGTCATCCTATTTCCAATATCTCCAACAGATCATATTAAAATACACAATTTCTGATTTTCAAAGTTAGCTATGACCTTCTGCTTGCCCCATGAAAGCATAGAGCTTCCCCAGAGTTAGGTGCCCCACAGGGCAAGGAGCCCCAAAGGGTTAGGGCAAATGTTATTGCTTAGTTTTCTTGGAAGAGTTGGGTAGTGCAAAACGTGCTTGTAAATGAATAGGTTTACCTTGTAGGTTGTATACAGGGCTAAGTGCCCCGCAGGGTTAGGTGCCCCGCAGGGCTAGGGCATATATAGGCCAATTATATATGTTTTTACTGTCAGGTTAGGTTTGGTTAGGCAAAAATTAGCCTAGATCTGAGATTTCTGAAAGTAGCCAGTTAGCAAACTTTGACCTGCCACAGTGGTATTATATTAAAAATAAAAGTAATATTTTTTGGTCTTTGTATGAGCAGTGAGATCCATATTTTCCACAAATAGCCTTACATCTGGGTTATTTTGGATTTTTCCCAATATGTCTTTATCTTCAATCCATATGGCTGCTGCTATATCTCTAGATGTCCAGTCTCGTTAAGGGGCGACCAGGACGATTTGGAGGAAAACTTCTCTTTTCCTTCTCCAGCTAACAAGGCGTGAGTGTGTCCAGGGAGGAAGGAAAATGGTAGGAAAGAGGAAAAATGCCTCCCTCAGAAGAAGTTTTCCGGTAGACTTTTGGCAGTTTTCCTGTAGTTTTCCTTCAAATCGTCCTGGTGTAGGAGCCCCCTTATACATAACTGGTGGATGAACCCAAAATGGGTAGTACCTTGGACGAAAGCAGTGAAACTAACAAGTAGTGAGCAGTTAGTCCGGCGTGATCCGGTGAAGCAAAAAAAACACAATAACACATTTTAAAAAGTATTCTTTCATCGTTTTACACGCACACACAGGCTGCCTAGGGCGCCCCAGCGTGGTTGAGTTTAAAAGAAAAATACCGAGCGCGCAGCAATTGTTAACAAATCTAGGGCTAAGTCCGATTATTAAAAAGCCTAACAATTAACTCCTTATAAGAGCTACTTAGCAATCATTTCAGCCAAGGGGGTGTAGAGTCGGCTTGATTTCAGCCAGCTATCAGGAGGCGGAATTTCGGCTAAAGTAACTAAGTAACTAATTTCTATTATAATTAAATCAAGACATAGTATTTACTTTCTCTTAACAGAGAAATTATTTCTATTTAAACTGGTTTAATGCATGTTTATAATCCAATAATATCATGAGAATAGTTATTTGTGAAGTACATTTTAATAATAATTCACTGACTAACATTAATGCATATTGATTATAGTAGTAGTATGACAGTAACAGGAATATATTTTTATGGAAGTTTTAATGATGTTACACAGCTTCTCAGCTTTATGGATGTTCTTCAGCTTAAGAAATTTAAAGGGTAATCATTTTGAAGTGTGCATAAACTCTTGCTCCTACCTTGTATACCCCGGGGAAAAGTTAAATTAGATTAACAAATAAGAAATGCCGAATTGTAGAAAACATTATATATTTTTATATGTTCATTTCAGTGTTGATATCCCCTTCAAACTTTAGGAGTTACCTAGTGTTCATTCTAAAAGGTAGTGGGGCCAATAATGATGCATGACAAAAGCTTATCTACGCTGCCTTTCAAACATTGTTCATATTATAACCTTTGCCAATGATAATTGGTAGGCATGCTTGCAGAACTTATTTGTGTCGTTTTCTTCTTCATTTTGTTCCCACCAAGGCTCCCACGCCACCACCTCAACTGTCACATCAGTTTCTCTGCTCCCATATTGTTCCCATTTCTTTCTACTTCTCTTTCCCGAACATCTTGTCAGCATTTTTCTAGCACTTATTCTGTAAACAGAATATGAAATTTCTGCCTTCTGTGCCAAAGAATTATAAAAATGAAATAAGCTCTTTGGTTTTTACACAGAAGAAGATTGTACAAGCGACGGCATCCGCAACAAAATTCAACCGACGTACGTAAATGTAAGTCGTAATTTACATTTTCAAGGGAGAGTATAGTAAACTAGCTACAGTTAAGTACAGTACATATGTAATTAAAGGCAGCTATAGTAAACGAAAAGGGTATTCTGCAGTCGCCCCTGGTGGCCAAGCCTGGAAATTTTGTCTCTAAGATGCAGACTTTAGGGTGGGCAGATAATTCTGGTGAAAAAGTACAACACTGTTTCTAAAATATACCAAATAGAAATATCAGACAAAGAATATCAAACCTTTGGGATATGAAGCCAATTCACTGAGCAGCCTGATACTGAGTGGGTATTTATTTGGGGCCGAGTTTAATGACACCCCTTTTTTCCTTCCTCAGATAGAAAATAGCTTAAAGATAGGAAATAGGCATGAAGGCAGATCCCAGACAGGAATACAGGAATTACCTAAGGAAATATTTCAGGAAATGTTTCTCCTCTCAGCCAGGCAAGCTGGGCCGTGAGTGTGTGGGGGAGGAAATATTTCTGCAGAGGATGAAATATTTTTACTAAGGAGGAAGGAAATATTTCCTGCATTAATGCTGGTCTGGGAGCTCCCGAAACATGGGGAAACAGGGAATTAATATTAATGCTGTTTACCGTTGTATATATTCTTCCTTTTCATTAAAACCAAGTGATTTTAAGCATATGAAATCATGAGCTCAAGCCAAATACTTTTGCACACTTTAAAATGACTACCCTGTAGACTGGTCAAAAGTAAAGTAAGATGCAAACATTCTTAGAGTGATCTTCTTTGAGTCGATGTAAAGAGTGGTCTCCTTGTTAAAAGAAGCTCCCCAAAGCCTTCCCAGCAAAGCCTCCAATTCCTTTGGTGACCATGCCACCTAATTTTGCTGCCGACTGCTTTCCCATGTCTGTCACCTTGCCTTGAGCTAGAGCATCTTTCATTGCTTCAGCAGGGTTTTTATCCTCATCTTCTTCGTCGTCAATAAGATCACTAAAATATAAAGATAATTAGCTTTCTTAAATGCAAAGGTGACGCGTGAAATTAAATAGTCCTGGTGAGCAATATATAATGTATGGTCGTAAACGTGTGTGAGTACTAATACGTTTAGTAGTTGCATTCTTCTTCCTCATATCGTATTCAGTGATGAAGACTACAAAAAAAATATTTTTAACTATATATAGCTTTTAAAAAGGACAGTTCAGGAAATTGGGAAATAATATAATAGATCGCTACAACACTGAATAATATTAAAAGTATAATGCCAACTTTGTCCTAAAAACAAATTAAGCGCTAACGAATGCATATAAAATGTTATAATGAACTAATGAAAAATAATATGTAATGAAGATATCAATTGACCCCTTAAGATAAAAGATAAACTAGGTCCTAAGGCCCCTCCCACATGGGAGGATTCGGAAGAGTATACTCCAAGTATACTCTGAGTATACTCCGAATCAGAGGAGGATACTCCGAGTATACTCCGAAAAGAGGAGGGAAACTCTGAGTATACTCCAAAAAGGAGGAGGATACTCAGGGTATACTCTGAGTATACTCTTTCAAATCCTCCAATGTGGGAGCGGTCTAAGACAACTTTTCCTAGGAATTATATAGTGATGTAGCTCTTAAGCACTATTATAGTAGATTAAAGCCTGCATGTATAGAAGCGATTTCAGTTACTCTTTAAAAAATTTAAGGGACAGGATGTAAATTACTGGCGGTTTCTATACCGTGCTGAAGGCTGCGTCTACATTAGCATAAAAACGAAGAAAATATTCGGAAGATCTTCCTCGTACAGTAGTAAAAAATGGAGAAAATATTCCTCCCTTTTTTATCAGCCCGTTCTAGCCCCGCTGCGCAGGTGGAGAATATATTCCGAAAAAAAAATCTTTTTTATTCCGGTGTAGAGGCACCTCAAAAGAGTTATTTACTACATTAGCGTAACACTAGAATACTTTTCAGAATAATAAGAATATACCCTTGCATTTGCTTTCTTTTCTATTAGACATGGTAGGAGAATATAATTTCAGCAGAGGAGCACTTTTGCAAGAAGAATGGACGTATTCGATATAAAATTCTTTAACAGCCTAAAATACTGGCAAAAACTGTTTTAAGCATTAACATATTGCATTATTATATTTTAACTTCTATTGCTTTCTAAACTTATCATATCCGCCGCATGTAAACTGGCTGCGCTGGTTCTCTCGGAGAGGAGACAAACAAAGCAGGAAAAAAGGAGAACCCCAGAAAAATGGTGAAAATAAAATAAGATATTCTTTGGGGCGCAAGCCCTTGGCGGAATGGTTAGCAATCCCAGCAGTGGTTCCTTTTGGACTTGCCCTTGGGGGTGTGCTATTGCAAAGAACCTGGAAAGGTAGTACCCTAAAATATATAAAAAGGGATGCATAGCAAATATTTAAAAAAAAAGATATTCTTGAACAATAGACATGTTAATTGCTTTTAATGACGTCATTAGTGATATGTTGACTGTCCATTTTAATCCAAATCAAAACAATCGCGAATAACAAAGTTTTTGTCTTTTTCTCCACTCCACATTTACTTTTTGACAGAAAAAAGGTAACCAAACAGTCGACTAGTCAGTAAGCTGTTGAAGAATCGAAAGCACATATGTCCATATATTTACCCCTTTTTGGCTCATACGATAGCTGACAAAAGAAGGAAAAAGTAAAGAGCAGAATCTGCAGAACGTTTATTTCCGAATATTTTCTTTTTATTCCGATGTAGCAGATGCCAATTAATTCAATATATAATATATTAAATTAAACTAAATTTAACTATTGGCTGGACAGAACCTGTTGTCTGATCGTCTCTGGCAAAGGAGATAATTATTTTAATTTCCTAGTGCGGGTATGAAAATTGTACAACTCAGTAATGGATATTGATGCTGGTTTAAATCCCGGCCATACAACAGGTTTAGTAGCTACAAGATTACTCTCTAGTAATGGGTTTCATTAGAATCTACATGACAAACCATCCTCTGGATTTTTAATTTTTCTACAAGTTGTTTTGGTCTATAGTCATATTGAGCTTTTTTACCACTTATATGATAATATAACGTTGTTACTATATTGTTATAGTCTTACCCTTTATCATTTGTCCACGGTTCATCATCGTCGCTAAAAATAGTTTTCCCTCTTAGCCTTGCCCTTAACATTTTTGTAACATCAAAAAGTACACTCGTGAAATCTCACCCATTCTCCTCCGTTTCTGCTCCGGTGAGGGCACAAGCTGCTTCTTCGGTAGCCATTCGTTGCTCCACACTCTGCCAGTGCTGCGAATATAGCTTGTCCTCTGTTATTCCTTGAAGCTCATACTCTGGTAAAAGTTTCTGTAAGAAGAAAGTCTATTTACTAGGGATATAAGCAAACATATACAATGTTAAAGAATGCGATAAATAAACTGCAGCCACTAAGATCTATATTAAAGGCTTGACCTTTGACAATGTTAATAAATATTTTAATCGCTTTAAAAAATCTCAAGGGAGTGACATCCTTCAACATATACAGGGTGTTTTTATAGTGTACTATTATATGGGCCTGAAACAGGCCTAAGACGGGACTTTTTTGAAGTGATTATGAAGTAAAAAAGTGCTGAGCAGATTTGGTACTTTTATATGAGCTCAATATTTTTTTTCAAATTTTGGGTTCACATGCCTATTTTAGCCTTCCGAAAACGGGGTTATTTTTGGCCTTTTTCTTAATAAATGGCACTTTTGAAGGCCAATAGTTCAGGTAAATGCTAAAATATAAGGCTTTACACATTTCTTGCAGTCACTTTAGAAGTATTTTAGTTCCTAAAAGTCCTAGGCTCCTTATAACCTTAAAATTGCAGTTTTGAAGCCCACATTTGAGGATGTTCCTTACATAACATACCCATTCAGTCCAGGGGAAAGTTAAGCACCACCAAAATTTTATTTTATATGTATCTTTAGACTGTTTGGATGATCTTTTGTATAAAAAAGATTATTGACATATTCATCCACTCCTGCTGAGAGAAGGATAATTGTATTGGAGGGACCTCCTTTTCACCTAAGCTGGACCAATCCCAAAAATGCTGCTTCCTTGTAGATGCTTTCAGGCATAATTATATGGGGTTGTTATGCATTCAAACCCTACACATATAAAAGTACCTAACCTGCTCTATAATTTTTACTTCATAAATCATTTGAAAAAAAGCTTGTTTTAGGCCCGAAAATGACCATTACAATAGTACACTATATAAAAAACACCCTGTAGAAGAAAACAACATTGGTTAGAGACACAGTCTTTGAATTTCATACGCTGAAGTAAACAAGAAGGGTGAAAATGTGACATTCTGAAGAAGGTAGAATGCCATGAAAAAGGTTTATTTGAACTGTCTTGTTATACCCATAGTTCCAAGCAGTGGAAATTTAGAATATTCACATATGTTCCAACAAGCTGAGAAATATCGTGAAACAGGGCTGAAGGTGTTCATGCTGATAAAAAAGTGAACTACTGAACATAAGTTCCCACTAATATATAAGTTCATAGGTCTTTTGCTAGCTCTGCCTTTGAGCTGAGCGAAAGATTATAATACAACAAAATCAACACAACGGCTGCCACATGGGCAAAATTTCAGTTAATCCCAGATGATTGCCATCTATGAACAGAAATTATGACTACACTCTTCTATTGTCTTAGCCTTGATTTTATTGTGGATAGATGGCACTGATTCTAGATCAACTGAAATTTAGCCCATGTGGCAGGTGTTGTGGTGATCTTGTTGTGTAACAATATATTTCTTTCGCTGAGCTGTGCAGCTGAGAAAATAGGCATCGAATTACAGCAGATCAGTTTAGTGGAAACAAAGGGTGGAAACTAGGTGCTTTTTAGCACTTAGTGGAAAGTTCCTTCTTTTCCTGTCATAAAGATGTGATGTTCTAGCACAGTCAGGAATAGCACAGAACACTTTTTTTGTCTGGAATTGCACAGAATTGGATTGGCACAGAACACATTTCCTCTAGAATTGCACAGAACTGGAATGGCACAGAACCCATAATTTACTACCAGATTAGCAGAGATTGAGACTGGTAAAGAATGTATCATCTGTGCCATCTTTGTGATCATGCGTGTAATGTAATATACGCATCATCATAATTTGTCTGTTTTCAGAGTATTAGGAAGTGTAAAAAAATAGTTCTACACAGTGTAAAAGCAGTCCAGATTGCAAAAACACGATTGTCAAGATTGATTTTAATGAAGTAACTCTAACAGAGTGTTGTATTAAGTCAAGTTGAAATTTTGACTACAAGAGCTCCTACTGGGACATTAACACAGGAAATATAGCCGGGAGTTTTTCTCTACTCAACCAGGCAAGCGCAAGCTAGGTCGTGGGTGTGTGGGGATGAGACAAAGCTACATAGTGGCTAGTGGCCACACACACACACACACACACACACACACACACAGACAGAGAGAGAGAGAGAGAGAGAGAGAGAGAGAGAGAGAAACACTTGAAGAAAAAAGCTGTAACTACCAAGGGAGGGTCTAAACTCTTCTATGGGCTCTGTTTAGTCTGATTGAACAAAAACTACCTTCTGTGCAATGCCTAGTCTGTACTATTCTGGTTGAAAACCAAGTCAATGCCATTCCAGTTCTGTGCTAATCTGGCTAAAAATTGAGTCTGTGCAATGGAATAATTTGCTTGGCCTTTTTTTGAATCACTTTCTCGCTAGATGGCGCAGCAAGAGTTGAAAAAAGACATATGACTGGCAAACATTTTGAGCTCAGTGTTCAACTCTTTCCTCCTTTCAGGGATGCTATATAATGTAAAAAGCGTCAAGCAAATTATTCCATTCCGTTTCAGTACTATTCTGGGCAAAAAAAATGCCCAGAATAGTACTGAAACGGAACTTAAGTAATTCTGTGCAATTCCTGGGCTGCGCTGGAACGCATCACCGTCATAAACACCCTGAGCCCGGATCCTCGGTGTTTCTCTGTTCCAAGTGTGCGTCACGACATTTTTATATATATTTTTAAATCTCGTATTGTTAATTTTGTAGAACTTTTTATTTAACGTTCTTATTGAATAAAATTATAACAAATTATGGCTAACGCCAGACGCTCTTTAACGAAAGCTGAAGTGACAGTAATCATAGAAACAAGTGTGAATATATACACTAAGTCTGTGCGAAAACCAAAAACCGACGTCGGTTTTGAAATAGTCGGTTTTTACCTAAAGTCGTTTTTGGTTCAAATACAGGTTTATTGGTTCAAATGCAAAGTTTACTTTTTAATTACTGTCCTTATCCTAGTTCAAAATTCCCAGGGCAGATTTGATACTTTGCAAGTTGTCATTAAAAATAGATATTTCAACTTGTTGCTAAAAATAAGTTTTCCATGAGATAACTGATGTCATCAAACTGGCCAGCGTTTACTTCATAGTAGAGAAAACAGAAACCGAAACCGAAACCGACATATTTTGAAAACCCAAACCAAAACTGACCGTCGGTTTCAAATTTGAAAACCGCACGGTCTTAATATACACTGATACACGTCCAAATTGTCTGCAATATAAATATAAACACTTGTTGAATTGGATTGGAATCTTGGTGTATTATTTATCTCTCGTTCAATCCTACTGTTGCCTTGTGAGCCATTTAGACTAAAACAGCTGAAATGAGTCAACCTTTCAGCAAACAACAGAGATGTTTCTCTGCTAACAGTAAGAGGAAAGACTGAGTTAGCTGCTGCTGAAATGTACTGACTGTATTACAGAGCGTTAGATATGACTTCATACTATTTTTAATAAAGTAAATTAAAGAAGCCAAAGTTTTAAAGTGCAACTAAACATTTTCCGTAATAAAAGCTACGATTTCTTCCAAGAAATATACTTGTGGTCAAAACGGGGTGGTGGTACATAAGCATTTCCTCCTCCACCCAAACCTACTTTTCATCATTCGAGGGTTTTTTTCGGTTTAGAAGGTGTTATTTTGTCAGGCTACAGTTACTTGGACTGGTCATCACATATACATAGGCCTATTAAGACATTCATCAAGATACAGATATTAGAAGTGTGTTAGAAGATATTTGTTAATAGCCATCACCAAATCCAAAAGCTAATTTTCCTCACTTGTCTATAATGCGAGGGGATTTTGGTAATTAATGTTTCCTTTTTTTGCTTGCTCCTGATACTCCGTTGAAACGCGTTCCACAGCAGATTTATATAGAGAACTTTTCAGCTTGCTTGCAGAAAGACCACAGCTTTCAGATTCAAGGCGGATGCGCTGTGAGCAATTGAATTTGTTAGAATGATACTGATGAATGTGTAACAATTAAACAGCGGGATTGCCGCCATGATAAATTTGTGACAATTAAGAATATAGTTGCCCATATCGACGCCACTTACCTTAACGATATGTGCCAAGCAAGTACATTGGTAGGGGTGGAGAGATCTGTCCAGGCGGTCAGTCAGCCAAGTACAAAGCATCTCCACTTGAACATTGTACCACCGCTAAGGAATAGGGGAAATAATGAATATTGAAGGTTGTTCTTCTATACACTGTCTATATACTACCTCCATAACGCTGAGTACCCAGAGATCGTCCGTTATTTTCTTGGTCACCTGATCCATATTACTCCGTACACAGTTCATGTATTGTTTTCCAAGGCTGCTGCCGTTTCCCGTCACTCCATGTTTTTTCTTTAAAAAAGATCATCAAGTTTACTCCAATTAAGCAAAGACCATAATACACTACTTACCGTAAAGGAGAGAATGGCTCCCACTACATTCCCTTCATCGTAGCGTTGAAGCTTGTTGAGGACGCTATCAAAGACAGAAACAAGCTTGCTCACTAGGCCTGCTCTCATGGAGTTCATGGTCTTCTCAATGAGGTCATCAATCTTGGTGTGATACTTATGCTGAAAAGGAGGAAGACGAGATTTGCATTAGTACACCATATAAATTTAGTTTTGCCCTCAGAGTCTCATATTAGAAGGCAGCTGAGCTGAGTCCGATTATTAAATAAAGAGCTATGCAGTTCCCAATTAGTAAGTAGTTCCTTTTTTAAAGAGTTGAAATAAAATTATTTGAGTTCCTTAGCAAGCAGTTAAAAATTTTGAGAGTAAAACTTAGTAAAGGGGCTCCTTAAGGGTGGCCTGTCATCTAGCTCAGTCGCAGCCCAGTAAAACTTAAGAAATCTTAAGGGTGAGACAGTGGCTACCAACTCAGCCTGCCTGGGTAGCTTGAATAAGGGTGAGTAGAGCTCCCTTGAAAAAAGGAAGAGGAACACAAATAAAATTGAGTTTTAAAAACCCAATTGGTAAGGTGTTCCTTTAGCTGAAGTATCTCAAAATATTATTAAATGAGTTCATTTGGTGTTACTTTAGCTAAGAATAACTTTTAAATCCAATTTTGACCCAAAGGAGTTACTTAGTCAACAGAAACACATTAGGAACCGAATTTAGCTTTTAATAACCGGACTAGGGTTCTTCTACTTTTAAAAAACTTAATGTTAAATATCTACAAACTTGAACTAGAATATACTGTGTCTTCTGTTTGGAATCCTCCCAGTTTTTAAACAAAAAAATCAACACTCCTCTAATTTAGTAGTGTAGTATAAGGATGTGTGTGTACTGAGGTGCCCTTGCCTCGGGTATTGATATACAATCTAACAATAATAAAATCAATTCAGCAACTACTATAATATCGGATTAGGGAGAGAATAATAAAACACTTTTCTGACTGATCTATTAAGCCGAGAAGGTTACAAAAGGACACTTTATACACTAGTGGTCCCCTCTGGCGAGATTGGTTACAAAATCTGACGATAGTTGGACCTCCAACTTTACTCCAACGAACGGTACCTCCGTACCTACTATTGGCACGCCATCTGCTGGGCTCTAGATTGTAATTGGCTCTTTACGAAGGGGGAAAATCTGGCGCGCGAAGCAAATTTCGATTTTCTCAATACAGTCCGAGCAAATTACATGTAATTTAAAAACACAATCTATAGCCCAGTAGGTGGAGCGCGAGTAGTAGGTACCATTCCTCCAACACTGAGACGACAGTTCTTCATAGCAGTGGTAAATAATGAAGGAGTAACCAAGAATTCCTTAATAAATAATATCATATTTGAGGATTCCTTGGAGTAACGCAACCTTTCAACATGAACTTCCTTATTTACCACTTTTGGCTTTATTGCTATTGGACGACAGTTTTCCGAAAGTTCAACTTTGACAACAACCAATCTCGGAGGGTACTTGCATATCTATTTTTTTCTTAGCTCGGCCTTGCTGGCATGCAGGACCAACTATATCAAGCTAATTTTTCCTGCGGTCAGCCGTCAAGAAGGCCACATACAGAAAGGTAAAATTAAAATGGTGGACAACCTCTAAATATGTGTGCGTCTGTGGTTTTGATACTTTCTTAGCAGGAATTAATACTGTTGCAAAACCAATTTTCAGATACGCGCAACTCTTTATAGCCTATTGGCTTATTGCTTAGACCTCTCCCGGGCAGGCATTAAGGGGTCTCCTACACCAGATGGAAGGTGACGCATTTTTCCGGAAAATGCAAGAAAACTGCGGGGGGAACTGCCGGCAAACTACCGGGAAAAAATATTTCATTCCTCCCTTTTTGTACACACTGCCCAGCTTCCTGGGGAAGGGAGGGAAAACTCTAAGAAAAATACCGGAAAAATTCTTGTGAGAGAGGAAATTTTCTTGCACTTTTCCTTCGGTTCCTCCTTGAGCTTATGCACTGGAAGGAATGAGGAAGTTTTTGGTTCCATTCACCGAAAAACTTCTTCAGCTAACAAGGTGTGTGTCAGGAGGAAGGAAACTAGTAAATTCACAAAAAAAAATATTCTTTTCCTCTGATAAAAAGAAGGAAATCGGAATTTTTTGGAATTTTTTGGGGTCAATTTACCAAAAAACTTCCTCCTTTCCTTCCAGGAAATTAAAAGTTTTTTGGTAAATTAACCGAAAAAATCGGATTTCCTTCTGAAAAAAGAAGAAAAGAAGAAGTTTTTCCTCAGAATACCTTAGTCTGGGAGCGGCCTAAGAGCTCTCCTAGTCTGGCAGGCAAGAGGAAAATACTAGGAAGTTTTCCGGGAAAACTTCTGGAAACTTCTGAAAAGCTTTTGTGAGAGAGGAAGTTTTCCAGTTTCCTTCCTCCTTCTTCCAGCAGACAAAAAGGGTGTGTGTGAAAGAAAGGAAATAAGAGGAAAGTAATTGGAAGTTTCCCAGAATTTTTCGGGAAGTTTTCCTTCTTTTGCTTATAGGACAGTTCTAAGTGAGCTCCTGAGAAAGGAAAACAGTACATTTACCGAAAAACTTCCTAATCCCTTCTTTCCATTAGAAGAAGTGAAGCACTTTTCCGGTGATTTCCTCTCAAAAGAGTTGTTTTGGGTAAATTTACCATTTTTCTTCCTTTAGAGCGCTCCTACACAGGGGTTTTCTGAAGGAAAAAACCCCGGGGTTTTTTCCTCCACCCAGTCATTTTTTCGGCTAAGTCCAAAACAATAACAACAGCACTTGAAAGCTGAGCTGCCTGAGCTTGAGCAGACCGGACAGTTGGCTCAGAGAGCTCCTACACAGGAAGGAAAAGGAGGAATTTTTTCGGTTAATTCACCAAAAAACTTCCGATTTCCTTCTTGCCTTTAGAGAAAAAGAAGAAGTTTTTTGGTGAATTAACCATTTTCCCTCCTCCAGACACACACTCACGCCTTGTTAGCTGAAGATTTTTTTAGGTGAATTAACCAAGAAACTTCCTCATTCCTTCTCATGTAGGAGCTCTCTCAGGAAGAAGCGCGCAGTTGTCAATATTATTGTTCAAGACTTAGCCAAAAAAGAGGGGGTGAAAAATAAAAACCCCGGGTTTTTTTTCTTCCAGAACACCCCTGTGTAGGAGCGCTCTAAGTTTCAATCCTGCACTAATTATTAAAATCATATTTTCAGCGTACCAACTTCAGTCACAATTTTGGCAATTTCTTTTCAGATATGCAACTTCCTGGTGTAAATTATTGTACACAGGCCAATAAAGCATGCGATTTTCCAGAATTCTGTCCTGGTGGTAGTGTCTACAATCCAAGACTTAAAGCATGCTATGGAATAATATACCAAGAAGCCAATTACGCAGAAGCACTGGAATATTGTCAAGGCCCGGGAACTGGTTTGGTGTCAATTATAAACACAGAGGAATCACAATTCATAGATGGATTTCACAGTTACAGTAAACCATCCCTCTTGATTGTACAGTAATACTTTTACTTTTACTTTTAATTATGTTTTATATTTAGCCTATGTATATTGCATATATATGTTAAAATAAGTGTGTCATGGATGAAAAACGGGGGAGCGTACTAGCACCGCATATACAGCTCTCGGACTCTCGGACGCATTGTCATTTACAAACCTAGCGCCACAAGATTTTGTGTAGAATATATTCAAGAATAGGACTGGCATCGCATTTGCTCTTGCCAAGACTAGCATCGCACTGAAGCCTTCCCTCCAGGGAGAACAAATCATAATAATGCGAGACCAGAGTCCGATTATTAACAAGCCCAAAGCAGCTTCTTAAGGAGTTGCTTAACATTCATTTCCGCCAATCAGGAGGCAGAATTTTGGCTAAAGGAGTACCTAAGGTCGCTAAGTATCTCGTTTCAACTTTTTAATATTTGGACTCAGAGCACTTCCGAGGCTACTAAACTTACTTTTTATTATTTTAATGAGTATTAATTTTTATACTCATGAGTCATAACGTGATACTTAAAGTTAAATCTCATTTGTATTTTGTTGTGTAACAGTCAGATCAAAAAAGTCTCACTGAACTTAAGTCCCATTAAGATGTTGTTAACTTTTGCCTGATGTGAGCAAAAACAATATAAATCAAAATAAAATACGTAACATTGAGCTGGGACCGACTTAAGATGCTCAACTGGCTGTCGGACCCAAACACTGATTTTAGACTGAGATATGAACTTATACTAAAAAAATGAAAAACGTGTTTAATATAACCTATATTATAGTATACATACCCTTCATAGTGAATCCGTTATTATTGAGTGCAGAATTCCCGACTTTAACTGTATCATTACTTTTATTTTTGAAACAAATATTCTTTAATGAGCCCCCTGATGTGATGCTAGTCAGACTTGTGCAAGCGGTGCTAGTCTTTGAAGCGCCAATTTGGTGCGGCACTAACTTAAATGCGAAACTATTCTTGCAGAAAAATTTGCGACGCTAGTCCGTGCGGCGTTATTCTAGCCACTCGGAAAAAAACACAAGTAGTAACTGTGGCAAAAGGGAGTATCCTTTATCAAGTAGTTCTCTATAACAGCAGTTGCTGTAGATACTGCGAAAAGAAATCTATAATAACTTTTGATAGGCTCTTCTGATTGCCAAATCCTTTATTGTGGTCATAGGACATAGCCATCAGATAGAACATCCCCAATTGGCCAAGATAAATGTAATCTGACAAGTCATTTTCAAATGGGAAGACCTAGAAGTTTACTTCAGTCACTGTAGTAAATTTTGGCCAAGTTACCCAAGTAGCCCACATGAGGAAGTCACGATTCTGTTTTTGTTAGATATCTCATTAATGCTTAACTTTTTTGCCAATTTGCATAACATAAATCTTTTTGAAAATGAAAATCGGGTTCTGAAATATTATATTATTATTACTCTAAGTTGAACAGTATGGCATTTTGGAGCCCATTTCGTCATGTGGGCTACTTGGCCAATTTTTACTACAGTGATGGAAGTAAACTTTGTCCTTGCTGCAAATGAAAACGGTATGAGCTTGATCAGTCAAAATTGGATGGCAGTAGTCTTATAGCCCTTTTTAAGGAACTCAAAAAAGATGGAGTAATTCAAAGAGTGGGAACCCTATTTTCTGGAATTTTTGAGGGTCGCAATATGTACATGCATATAGAGAAGTACTTGCCTTTATATAAGCATTTCAATTGATAACAAGATAGCAGGCCTTTATAGGTTGAATCAATTATTTCTTGTATTAAAATTATGACATTAAACATACTTTTGGTGAAGCCGTCAGATAATTATATCAATATCACGAAAGTGACTTTTGACAGCTTATGCACAACCCCAAAATATGTTTATGTAGGATTTACCCCATGGCATCCGCTAGCAACTTGGATTGGACTTGAAAATAATGGGTAAGATTTGCTACGTTATGTTATGTTAATAAGGTTAAACGGGGGGGG